>JAQFZM010002539.1:0-13364 GCA_034695785.1 Galumna obvia | reverse complement strand
CCAATTAAAACATTTTTAAACCTTATTTCCCTACTGTGAAAGCTCTGAGTTGTGAATGAATTTCTGGTGCATCTGCTCATTCACACCAGGGAACTTCTACTGTATTTGAAACTAAATCTTATTAGAGATTTGGTTTATAGACATTTCTCGATGTTTTGTTTTTTGTTTTGTTATTTATTAAAAATTAAATTTTATTACGAAAAATATCGACTTTTATTTCCAAATTCAAAAATATGGGTCTTTTAAAAAGTTATTGAATTAAAATATAATTTAGAAAAAGGATAAAGAGTAGGAAAGTGTGTGGAAGAGTGTGGAAGAGAGCACTTGTTCCAAATAATTGAAACACTAATACTTAGGTCTAGACTTAAATAGAGTTGGAGTGAATTCCGGCAAAATTAATGTCAATTAAGATAAGTGTTTATATTTGAGAGTTTGGGTCTATTATTATTAAGTGAAGTGATTGGCAGTCAATGATTGTCATTTGTATTGATGTTATTGCGGTCCGAATGTGAACCAAATGTATATTTAATAATAAACATCGCAAAGAAATAAACCATAAAATGCTATAAAAAAGATAAAAATAAAGCAAAGAATACTTCTATCGATAGAAAAGAAAAGTTCTCAAAGAATAGAAGAGAGACAACTAAATAAAGTGGAGATGCCTTCGAGGAATGCCTTTGATATTGTGTGGAAAGAGAGTGAAGACAGGCTTACGATAAACTGAAACATTTTATAACTTTATATAAATTGCATTTTCCCTCCAATACTGTGGTCTCGAATGTGAAGACATAAGAGATTTGAGGGAATTGAGCCCCTAATGAATATGTGGACAAATTTCACTCTTATTTTTTGCCTTCCGGTCCAAAACACGACTATTCGTTAAACTTATTTGTATTCGAAATACATTTGAGTTTAGATATAAATCCAAATAAAAGTCATATAAAAAGTACGAAATTAACGCTCAAAAGAAAATAAGAAAATTTGATGAAAAATGCATTGATTTAAGTACTCACAGGAATTCTTGAATAAGATGTAAGCCATACATATCCAGGGGTTTCTTGTGTTGGCTGTGGTTTAGGAAAGAACTCAACCACTGGTCCACTGCTGTCCTCAAAGGCCTGATTAGAAGCAGAACGAGATTTAACTCTTTTTCGATGTCGTAAACGATGTGAACGATGAGAGTGAAGTGAATTGTCTTCATTCGAATGATGTCCAGACATATATTCGTAAACAATTTGATTGAAAGAATTGTTATTAGCAATGATGTCATCCACAGAAACAAATGATTTCTTCTCTAAATGTCGTTTATTTCTATGAATATTAGTTTCACTCGACTTAAAATTCGAGTCTTTTGCGTCGCTTTTAATATTAAACTCATTTTTCAGCGAATCTTTTAATTTGATTTGCGGTTCGAGTTTACAATTGTGTGAATTGCACTCAACTTTTCTATTGCACTCTTTATTCAATTGATAAGTGAGATAAAAGTTTAGACTCACCATAAAGTAGAGTACAAACAACAAAACATATATAAAATTGTGATGACTTTCAAACAAAACAAAAGCCATGATTTTTGTTATAAATTTATAAAAAGGATTATTTGGTAATTCTTTGCATGAGTTAAACACTGACTAAACACATCTCTTTTCACTTTATGCCAGTATAAGAACCAGTGCCTCACACTATGAGATTCTGAATCCATGTGCTATTCTCTGCTATTCCTCAACTGACTCTCACAATGATTGCACTGTTGGTGAGAATATATTTACTCCGGAGTTGTTAGAATACACCTCAGACTCGGAGCACAGAATTCAGAATTACTGAGTACTGAATACTGAGTACTGAGCGCTCCTCTAATCAATTGTAGACTCTTTTCCTTAAATATTTAATTATATTTATTATATATAATAGATAATTTCAAAAAGAATATCTTGCTAGCTTTTTAAACTGAAAATTTACTTTATTTTTAATTTTAAATTCTTGTAAGTTTTGAACCTTAAATATAAATAAATAAAAGTTATAATAATTTCAAACTTATAATTTAAGAAAATTATTTTAAATGTAAGGAATAACTAAAATTAGTTTAAGACAAACAAATTTTGAAAGGACTCAAAGTTTATACTTTCATTTACTTGTAATACATATGAAATATGTTTTCTTACAATAAATTCTCGAATAGATTTAGACAATAGATATATAAAAAGTTAAAATAAATTTCTTTATTTAAGTCAATTTGATTTAAGCAGAGATGGGGTTTTGGCTAAAAGGGGTTTTGGAACACTCCCTTAGGAAAGCAAATTTGATAATTGTCTCTAGGATTTTGTAGCTTTAACATTGGTGTATATGGATGAACACTAGGTTTTATACCTAGGTCCTAGGGTTATTTTGGCTAAATCATCCTCCAGGGAGCGCCTTCATTGGTCACCTCTGGATTTAAGTCAATCAAAATCAAAACCATTTTAGAAACATCCCTTCCCTTAAGAAAGTTTTTCAAATCCTTGCCGTCTCTTCCCTTCACTTAAAACTTATTTGATTTTAAAATATAAAAGAAATAAAATTACATTTAAAACAAATTTGAAAATAAATACATTTGACTTAAGAATAATAAATAGTGAATTCAAATAAATATAAAATTGTTTAATATAATCAAAAATAGGCAAAAGTAAATGCTTATAATTTATAAGTT
This sequence comes from Galumna obvia, assembly GCA_034695785.1. Lineage (NCBI taxonomy): Eukaryota > Metazoa > Arthropoda > Arachnida > Sarcoptiformes > Galumnidae > Galumna > Galumna obvia. The sequence goes on along the minus strand of JAQFZM010002539.1, from coordinate 10,681 downwards.
ATAAAGATAAAAAGCTTATAAGAGGAACATGATCAAATTATCAATAAATAATGAATCTAAAAATAAAAAAATTTGTTTTATAGTTTATTTTATGTATAATTTTTAAACAAACGTTAGTCATTGAAATACTATTTTTAGACTATTCATAAATACCTGTTTCAAATTAATCAGGATTATTTTTAATCTATTATACTTTAATGAGAAATTTATGTAAGATCATAGTACTGCATATGTATTTGTTATCATGTTAATTTTGATAAAGTTTTATTTAGAACTGCATATACTTTTGCCCATTTCTTTATTATAGGTTTGAAGGATTAATTCCTTAACTCTTCTTATAAAACATTTTGTGTATGACGTCAAAAGTCACTCTTAAAATCACTCTCTGAAGACCTATTTTACTATACTTTTATTCATTTGTGTTCAATCTTTCCCAACTAATGAGGAATAACTAAATCCGACCAAATTTTGGCCAAAATATGTAATAAAACTCAATAAAAATGGCTCAAACTTTTAAGTTCTATATATTCCCCATTAAATAGAAATATATTTTATTCAATTTTTTAATAAATTAGATTTTAGGTGAAGTCGATGCACCAAATTATTGAGAGGAGGAGCCAGAGAGGGCCAAACTTAAAGTTTTGGTTATGTTTTCAAAACTACAAAAAATAAAAATTTAATTTAAGTGTAAAAAACTATAATTTATCCTTAATTAACATTTTAACTATTATAACATTTTTTGAAATTTTTGAAAATTATTTTAGAGATGTTTCGATAAATAATTTATTTATTTTTTATATGAAATTAAAGAATATTAAAAACAATTGAATATAAGGAATAAGGAATCAATAAGGAATCAACAAGGAACAAATCACGAAAGGTTTTTAAAATATCAATTTTAGAAATTTTGCTACAAAATATACATGTCAATTTATTATTAGATAATTAGGGTCTTTAAAATATTATTAAACGTAACGTTTTTCTAGGTCATAAAATAACCAAGCTCATCGGAAAGGATGTGAAAAATTTAAAGAGCTTTTCTGGTAAATAATATACATTTAAAATACACTTAAAATTGACTTACATTTCAAACCTTTAAATTTTCTCAACATTTGAGTTATATTTCTTTCGAGAGTCAAATAGTCGACAACCCATCAATTAATCGCATTCTTAGTCCTTATAGAAAACCCGCCTTTAAATGAATTCCTGAATTCGTCGAAGAATTTTGGTTTTTTTAATTAAGTTTTTCGACAAATTTTGAGGTTTTTTTTCAAATTTATTCGACAAAAAATCGACAAATTTTTGGACTAAATTTTTACGAAACATTTATTATTATCGAAATTAAAGTTTTATAATCAAATTCAAATATTTTTTTAAAATTAAAGGGAAGAACAGATTTCATACATTTCTAAGGGATTAAAAGCAGATAAAAATTTGATTTCATTCCTTCCTTCAGGAGTTTTAGCGGTATCTCTTTGGATCCAATGTCTATCATTATAATAGTTGAGACAACTTTCTATTTCTTTATTGTCATAAACAGACACTTCTATCGGAATAAACGGATCAAAATCTTTGAAACCCTTAAAAGATTAAAGAATTAATTAAAAATAATTAAAATAATTTGCAAACCCTTTCAGTTAATAAATCTTTAGGGGAATCACTCAAATGTGATACAGAGAATGGTCCCCAACTATCCGGAGGTTTTCCTCTTGACTTTTGAATTTTAGGAGGAGCGGGAAGTTTGAATACACGATAGGGGGCTATGATTTTCTTACAAACACTGGTCACTACCGCACCGTTTTTCTGTAATCATAAACTTTGAAAATATATGAAAAGTAAATCAGAGACAGAGACTGACCCAATCGTTTGTGAATAGCTTTTTGAAGGCACGACCGATAGTAATGTTATCGATTTCGACTATACTTCTGTCCGGATATTTTATTTTACTTTTTTCATAAAAAGCATTGACTTTGTCTGCGACCACCAAAACTCGACACTTTCCCTCCGAAGCCTGTGCTTTGATTTCTTTAATTATTACAGCCATGCAATCAGAAGAATGTTTAATTCGACTGATCCCGTGCTCCACAATATTCTTAAGGGGATCCCCGACTTCTGTTATTTCTCTTTGACTCCAAACGTAACGTTTAGAAGAAGTTAACTAAAAAACAAAATTCATATAAAAAATTTATGTAAAATATAAGTGAACTGACATTCAATTCATCCAATAAATGGTTGTTATGAGTCCGGAAATGTTGTAACCAAACGGCGGCATCAATTGGAGTGTCCATTCTTTCGGGTTTGTATTGTGATTGAGCCGTTTCTTCAGGATATCTGAGCCAATCCGTGGCTAATATTTTAAAATATTCTTTAAAATCTCTTTTAATAATTTTTAAAACTTACGATTTGGACAAAAAAGTAAAAGAAATCGCTGTTCATAACCAAAATGCAAGACATGATTCAAAGTGAATGACTTCCCGGAACCGATTGGACCCCCTTTTGGTTAAAATAATGAAAACAAAATAAATAGTAAAAAGTCTTACATAAGACGTAACGATTGACGGGTCGGCTATAGTCAGCCTTTTTTAAGTAATGAATGACTTCGAGTGCAGGTCTTCTCACCATAATTGCTGTCTCTCTGAATGTCTTGAAAGTGAGTTCTTGTTCATTGTTGAAACCGCCCAAAACAAACAATTTGTTTACTATTTCTGTGGGTATTTTGTAAAACATCGACAGATGTTGTGTCGAGTGATTGTATGGATTGCTTTCATTCGTACGAAAAGTGTCGACAATTGTTTGTTTTGGTTCCGCAGATAAAACACTTAAACTTCGAAAAGAGTTCTTCAGAGGATTTTGATTTAAAAATAATGTCAATAATTTATATTTTGAGAGATAACTAAGTCTTTGATTCGATGAAATCATCACTAGTTTTGTCATTTGTTTAAACATTTTATAAAACATTAAATCAGAAAATATTTTTCAAAATTTAAATCAAAACAAATCAAAGCATTTCTTCGGTTTATTTTCATTATTTTTCAAATAAATTACGTTTTTATTAAAACAAAATCTAATGGTTTGGAACTAAAAGAGGAATTAACGCTTTAAATTTCATATGTATTAAAGTACCAAAATATAAATACAAAACCTGTTTATTTAGCGCCAAAACTATTGTCAAGTTTTGTAACTTTTTATCAAATGTTAGTTAAAGCGTTGGTCCTCTTTTAGCTCTAAACCATTCAATTGTTTTTCACAATAAAAAATAAATTAATTATTTAGACGTAATTTATATTAATTTTGACGATTCTTTACTCACTAAGGCTTACAGTTTTAAAATATTAATGAAATACAAATTGACTTTAAGTTAAGGTTAAAATTAATTAAAATAAAAATAATTTAAAACAATAATTAGTTTATAATAGATTTAATGTAATTTCAATGAATATTTATTTAACAAATGATTTATAAAATGAGTGAAACGAATAATAATGCTATGAATGGATTTCCAAATTCAAACTCAAATCAAAACAATAATATCGGAAACAAAAGGTTTTTATTGCTTTCAGAAGAATCGGTTAAATCAATCGCTGATCAAAACGGTTTCGATAATCTTAATGAAGACGTGATTCGTCTCTTGTCTTCAGATGTGAGTTACAGAATCAGACATTTGGTCCATAACTCGATTCAATTAATGAGACACTCGAAACGACGACGACTTACCACTAAAGACATAAATAGTGCGCTACAGACTTCCCATTGCGAACAAGTATTCGGATTTGAGGCCACCGATGAACCCATTGAAGACATTTATGTGAAAGAGGCCCAAGTATTTGTCACCGAAGATCCAATCATTGACTTAAATGAAGAGATGAACAAAATCTTTGACGCAACTGATTCTGATTTAAAACCATTTGAAGACAAACTTCGAGTGAATATTAGTTTAGATTTGACCGAAAAAAAGGACTCAAATGAAGACATTTTTAATAGCGATGATTGCAGTGAAGATCTCAAAGATTATTATCAAAGATTAGTTAAATCTATTCTTGGAACTAATAATCAATTATTTTCGATAACAATAAAAGATCTCTCAAATAATCGACGAATTAGTAAAGTATTGCCATATCTTATAAACTTCATTATGAGTGGTATTCGAAGATTAAGTCACGACATATCACAACTCAAACGATTTCTTCAGACAATACAATGTTTGCTAAAAAACCCTTCACTTCATTTGTCGACAGATCCGTATCAAACTGTTTTGATTCAATCATTTCTCGATTGTATTATTGAACCCTTGAATCCAATGTCAGATCATTGGACTCTTCGAGACTCAGCCTCTCAGCTATTGTCAAATGTTGTCAATGAATGGTTCGGTCAACTCAAAAATCACAGAATTATTACACAAACATTTAATTCTTTGAATAATTGTTTACTTGACTTTTCAAAGCCTTTTAGTTCTCATTATGGAGTGATAAAAGTATTTCAATTTTTAGGTTATGATATGATTGTCAAACATTTGTATCCGAATCTCAATATTTATTTCTCTCATATCTTACCCGCAATCGATGCCAAAACTGATCCACAAATTAGAACGGATGCCCTTCGAGTTTTCAGTGAACTTCTCTTCGTATCCGAAATGATTTGCCTAAAAACGCGTTCCTTAATAATCAATGATTTAGATATAAAACTCAATTATAAAGATTATAATCAATTGTCAGACATTTTCGGGGATTCATTATATGCCAGACTTCCCAACAATTTCGACAAAATTAGAAACAAATTTTATTCTGAAAAGTATAGCAGTCGTTGCGATCGAAAAATCACTTTATTTGAAACCACAGATTCTCAAAAGACGGGCGAAGAATTGTTGGACACTTTTTATGAAACGCCGCACAACGAAGAAGTGAAAAGTGAAATGAGTGCTAATATTGACGACGACATGTCCTGCGAAGATAATTCCGTAGTCAGTGATAATGAAAGAGAGACGAACGCCACTGACTTATTGCAAATCAAAAGCACAATTAGTGATCCGACTCTTGGCATTAAACTTACCTTTAAAAAACTTAAGAGACAACACAATAAAACACAATTAAACCAAAAGAATATTCTCGAAAAAAAATCGCATTCTTTAACTACAGAACCAGTTTTTGATACAATTTCACTGAAACGAACATCAATTCGTTTTAATTACGGTATGAATTTTATTCCTATATTTTTCTAAAATTTATTTTGATTTTAGGTATAAATCGTTCGCCTTTAAAGACGTGCATCAAAAACGAAGATATAGCCCAACCACAACCCAAACCACAACCCCAATCGGGTAAATGGTTTATCACTTGTACGCCATATATTCGTCGAACAAAACCCAAAATCCATAAAAACGTTAAACATTTAAATCTATATTCATGTGATTTATTTAATGTATTATAAAAACAATGATTTGAATATTTATAAAATAACTTTATTTAATGTTTTCGTATAAATAATTTATATAAAAGTTTGGAAAATAGTCTTAAAAACTCGTCACTGATTTACTGTCTTTGACTAAACCTTTGTCTGTCATTAGTCTCGAAGAATCCAAAGATTGAGGAACTGTTGTAGAGTTAATATTAATATTGGATCGATTGTGTCTCATATGAGAACGAACTAAATGACCCGCAGCTAAGGCTGACATAAGTGACAACTCGCCGGCCATTACTGTAGCGCAAACTATAGTCGCAAATTCAGAGGAATTATTTCCGGACACTTGTGATGAACATCCCTTTACTCCCAAAAGCTGTAAAAAATTAAAAAAAAATTATATTTATGTCATCGCTTTTAATTACAAAGACTTACATCGAGACAAGCGCTCTGAGCGTTGAGGACTGTTCCGCCACCAATGGTTCCGATTTCGATGGAAGGCATAGTACAGGATATATGAAGATCATTGCCCCGGGCCTCTAACAGAGTTATACAGTTAGAACTACCAACCGTTTGTGCTGGGTCCTATTTTCAATATATAAATTAGAATTGAATAATAATAATAATTAGAAACGAGTCGACAAACCTGTCCACAAGCGATGTAAATGGCGGCCACAATATTAGCGGCCTGAGCGTTGTTGCCACCAATAGTTACAGCCATAGCAGAACCCACCAAATTCTTGCTGTAATTGAATTCTACCAGAGCTTCGACTGATGTTTTCAACACTTTTTCGACAATATTTGCGGGAATGAATGCTTCGCAAACCACTGATTTACCCCTTCCTTCAATCCAATTGACTGCCGCCGCCTTTTTGTCGGTACAGAAGTTTCCACTCAAACAAATGGCTGTAATGTCTTTAAACACTTTTGACAATTCCTGAAGCGCTGCTTCCGTTCCCTTCGACAACATATTCATTCCCATCGCATCTCCAGTAGAACTAATAAAACGTATGAAAAGGTAACGTCCGGCCAATCGCGGGTGTATTCGCTTAAGTCGTGCGAAACGAGAGGTCGAATCGAATGCATTTTTTATTAAAAAGAAATTCTCTTCTTTTTCCAACCAATTCAAGGCTTCGGCTGCTCTCATAGCGTTTGGGAAGTGAACAACTGGTCCTCTTGTCATACCATTTGCATAAACACAACCTCTGACTCCACCCGATAAAAGCAGTGCCCGACAGCCTCGATTAGTACTGGCCACAAGACAACCTTCCGTTGTGGCCATCGGTACGAAATAGCGTTTATTATTCAGAAGCAAAGGACCCGCCACTCCTAGTGGTACCGGAACATAACCGATGACATTTTCACAACAGGCACCTAAAACCAACTTATAATCGTATTGAGTGAAGGGCACAGATTCTAAAACACCCATTTTTTGTGTGGAGTCTTCTATTATTTTTCTTCTAATGGATACACCCCTCTCTTCATTGCCTAATATAGATTCCAATTTGTAAGACGGGATGTGCTGTCTTTCAACCAGAAATTTAATCTCCAAATCTGTCAATTGATTGATTCCATCTTCGCTTTGATAGAGTTCTAATAAAGTTCTTATATCTCGGATTTGTTTAGATTCGGTACAAGAGTTATAAGAAATACGGGTCTCATCTGTCTGTACTTCGCGGTCAACAAATTCAGGTTCACTTATTTCAGAAGAAAAATCGTCTCCAATGAAAAATCGAGTCTTTTCTTCATCAGATGAGTCGCCTCTAACCGAACCCTCTCTTGAGGCGACATTTTTATCATTATTTTTAAGTTTAGAATTTTCAAAAATTGTTGATTCAGTGTCTGAGTCCTGATGAGGGGTAACTGTTATGGATGGCGTCACCGCAGGCTGTGGTTTATGGAGTGTCTCAGTTTCGTGAACTGTCTTCATATTGTGGTGCATCTCATGGTTTGATTGGAACTGTTGTTTTATATGTTCGTTATAATAGTCTTTGTTTTCAAAAAATATGTATTTGATGGCCAACGCAAACACGAGTCCAATCATTACCATCTGTTCGGAGCACACAATCAGATATTTGCCAAACAAAGAGTCGTGAAGTGTTTGTTCTCTTTCACTAACAAATTCTTTATCAGAATTAACTGAAACAGTGACCGGTTCTGAGTTAAGATTTATGGGCCAACGACTTAAAGTGTGAACCAGCATAAGAGCCGCAGACATTATCAGTTTAATTCTTTGAATCACTGGATTCGGTGTCTTTTCAGACTCCAATTGTAAAACTTTAGTTAAAGAACTGAACTGCCAAACGGGAACTCCATCTCTATTGTGGGATAACTGAGAAAATAAGAGAAAAATAGTATTTAAGTTTAAAACTGATTAAAACATTTAATTTACACTTTAAAATAAATCTAAAGAAATAATTTATTAAATAGTTTTTTATAGATATTAATATTTATCCAAATTATAATTGAGTTATACTTATAGAGAAACTCTCTCTAAGTTTATTAAGTCGTTTCAATTTTAAAGAATAATTTTTATGATTCTTTAAAGTCGAAACTTTCTTTGTCTCAAATAAACTTAGAGAAAGTTTTTCTATAAAAGTCATTAAAATTTAGATAAATATTTATAGAAATAATTATAGAAATATTTCTGAAATATATTTTAGAGAAACAAAAGTTTCTTTAAAATTAAACCTACATTTGATACTAATTTTGATACTAATATACAAATAATAATAAATAAATCAAAGAATTCAAAAATTAAAAGGATTTACCTCTAATGCGAAGGAAAGACAGGCCGGGAATAAAATCATAAAAACGATGTAATTGACCAGAACTGAAACGCACGCAAAACAACTAATTTCTTCAATTTTGCTGACGCCCGACACCGTTCCCACACCAATGGCTAGACTTTCAACTAACGTATCTAAAGTTAAAGAAGGGCCTAATATAGCCATTCCCTGTGCGATGTTTTCTCTGACTTCCTCCTAAAAAATCATTATTTATGAGAATAAAAATAAAAACCGATAAAAATAAAATAATTAAAATAAAAGAATAAATGAGTACTAACTTTGGAATTGGATGAGAGCGCGAACTGAGCCAAAAGACCGGCTTTTGATAAATCGGACAAAAGGAAAAAGAATGGAAGAGAATCACTAAAATCAAAGATTAATTACAACTTTTATTTAAAATCAAAAGTGAATCAATTTCTTACTTTAATTCAGTAAAATTTGCATTCATTGCATATAAAACTGCAGAACAGAAGACTATACTCGAAAAAACAGTAAAAAGCGCTGAAATTCCCACCAAATATTTGGAGCCCAAACTATAAAGATTTTTGAACTGATGGTAGATATAGAAAAGAGCTAAACATCGGGATATGACGAGAATAGTACTCGAAAGACTTTCAGCGCTCGCCCTCTCCAAGTCCTGTCCAAAAAAAGATAATACATTAATCAAATCAAATAAGAAATTTAAGACCAAAACTAACGGAATTTTGGTGACAATGAACTGAAGGATTGAGTGTTTGGTTTTGAACGCGAGAATTCATTGAAATCATGGACATGACCAGCAGGGTTAAAAACGTGAAGATTACTTCACCTGGGTGAGACGCACACACCTTCCCATAAGCATAGAAAAGTCGCGACATCTTTCCAATTGTATTCCTGGAATCAATTAATTTCAATAAATTAGTTAATAATTAATTCGACAATTAATTTATTGAAGAGATTTTTTAGATCATAAATCAATTTTGAAATTCATTGAAAGCCATAGTCTTAGTATTGGGAACATAAAAATATCAAATCTGTGGTCTGAGCTCTTATTTCAGTAATAATTATTAAGTAATGAATAGCCATAAAAAATAAAACAAATGTAAAACTAATTTATAATTTCATAACTAAATTAGTTATAACGGAAACGATTAATAAATTTGGGCTCAGAATAACTTAATTCAATGCCATTCATATAATTAACATTAATTTGACTTCAAATTCATATTATATGTCATTTAAAAGACAACACAAAACAATTAAGACTTCGACATAAATAACTCTAAAATACAAATCTTAACCAATAATTCATTTATACCTTAAATAAAAATATAAAAATATATTCAAAACATATTTCAAAAGTTATATAATTGAGGAGACATTTAAACATAAGTAAAGTGATAGTCCTTATAGACTCTCATAAGGACTGTCTTAAGGACGACAACTGAATCATTTGAATTACAATTTATTTCTTACTTAAAAGACTGTTCTGTGGATGAGATAATGGTTAACATCGGATTCCAACGAACGCGTTTTGAAAACATTTTAATATAAATCATACGATTTTTTGTTAACAAAATTAAAATTATAATAAAATTAATTTATAATTGAAAAACAACTAAAAGAAGTGACAATTATTTCGATATAGAATTCATTTTATGGCAAAAATCAATTGATATCACAAATGAGATCATAATTTCTTTAAATATGATTAAAAATTAGGATTAAAATCAGTTGAATTAGTCGTCAATTTCTGAGCGATTAATCGATAATAACAGTGAATACAAGCATTTGTTTGAACCGATTTTAAACCACAATATTATGATTGAGTTCTTGAGATGAAAACAATTTCAATAACAGGTTTTATGTGTTTATGGGGTCACAACAGGATCTGCTCTGAGGCTCTCAACATCTTTTTCCAAATAACAGATGAGGTCAACAAAAAGCCGATATTCAGAACCTATTCACCACTTGATTAAACTGATTTACTCCTCGTTTTAATCTCTTTATATTAAAGAATTTGACTGAAAATGGGATCAAATAAACCGATTTCGTGGTTTTAATGTAAATTTCCTCATTATTTTTAACATAAAACAACGTAATGATGGGGTCGTCTCTAACATCCCTTACGTCTCCATCTCTTCCTGTCATCTGATTTACTATTAATATAGAAAATATACAAAAGGGTCGCAAAAATGAGACAAAAACGTCTTTTGCGTCACTTCACTCACAGAGTTTGCGTTATTCACACAAATTCTCTATTCAGAGACAAATCATTATTCTGTGCTAACACTTATTTACTCATTTACTCACACTTACATTTAACACTTAAAAAGGTTATTATTTTACTAAACAACTATACAATCATTATTTCATAACTATTCATATATTCATATATTGAATTTCATGACAACATATGACAACAAATTAAATCATAACTAAAAATTCAATATTTTAATAGTTACGCCAATATAATAATAATTAATAAATTGTAATCTAAATCACAATTAAAGGAATGC
>JAQFZM010002538.1:0-13368 GCA_034695785.1 Galumna obvia | reverse complement strand
TAATCTTATTTATAGATTTTTCATAAATTTATTAAAAGTGAGTTAAAACTAAATTTGTTGTAATAGAAAATATGATTATATTTTTGAAAACAATGAACTAAACAAAATTTAGAAAAAGTGAGTGAAAGAAAGAAAGAAAGAAAGAAAGAAAGAAAGAAAGAAAGAAAGAGAGAGAGAGAGAAACGATTACATATACTAAATTTTTACTACGTAAATGTAGTGAAAAACGAAACATTTTTGTAAATTAAACTTTAAAAACTTTACACTTTCATAGCTTTTTTAGAAATTTATTTACAAAAATTTTAAATGAGCCTCGTAGTTTTTATATTATTTGTTTTGTTTAAAAAGGTCTTTAATTTTGTGTAAACAAATTCGGAGTTTATTAGGCGGATTAGGGTTAAAATGAATTTTTGGACCATCCCTGTTCAATTTTTCCATGATTTAAGAGTTTTCATTCATTCATCCATTGAATTAAAGAGTTGTTCTTTTTATCATTTATTTCTCTTAATTTATAGAGAATTTTGGCAGTTAGAGTAATTTTTATTTATCATGGTTAATTTTTAATCAATTCCGAATTTTTCAACTTTAAGCCCTTCTGGACGCCCACTCTCTCAATATTTTTGACAACGGATTTGACCAAAAATCTTCTAATTTATTCTGACACGAGCTAAAAACTAGGAGCAGGCGGTCCTAGGTCCTCTTTCATTTAAACAATAATTTTCTTAGAATTCAATTAATTCTTTTTTCGATAAATTCTTAGAATTTATTTTTTAAATTAAAAAAATAAGATTTTAATCAAATTTGTAAAACATTAGTGAAGACCACAAACCATATTCGCGGGAACAGCTATATCTGTAAATACAATTAAAAGTTAACATGTTAATCTATGTTTTCATTAGTTTTATAACAAACCAATCATTTTGGGTAAATCCAAATTCAAATTCGCCATAATTTCTATAAACTCTTCCTTTGATTTGGTGAGTCTCGGATTAAACTTCTTTTCCTCGATTATAGTCGACATAATTTGACCTAAAAATAATAGAATTTTAAAGTGAAAGCATTTCTTCAAAACAACTTTTTTCTGACAAACCTTTATAGTCGTGAGCGGGAAATACTTTGCAATCGTCGGGTAATGTAAACAATTTTGAGTGAATTGAGTCATACAATAGTCCCGAATCGCCTCAATATTCATAATATTTATTATTAATGAATTAATTTAATGATCAATATAACCAATATTACCTTGTTGGAAGTCTGTACGACCGCACCCTCTTATCAATAGTGCGTCGCCCGTAAATACCATATTATTATCGATATCCAAATAAGAAATACATCCGGAGGTATGTCCTATAAAATTCTAAGTTAATAATCATTACTTTTTAAAAGACTTAATACCCGGAGTCGACAACACTTTCAATTTGATGGCACCGCAACTGATTTCATCGTTTTCTTCTACTTTGATATCAGCTTTGGCTCCACTGATGGCAGAGATAATACTTTGAACGGTTGAAGAGGAAGGGTTTGTATTAAGTTTGGTCTTAATAAGACCGGAACCAGTGATGTGGTCGGCGTGACAGTGAGTGTTCATAACATATTTCAACTGTTTTCAGACAAACATTTCTTATCAAAACTTTAGACAAATATCTTTGAACTGACTTTAAGTCCAATTTCTTTAACTAATTGTAAGTCGCGGTCAACCAATTCTAAGACCGGATCAATAAGAATGGCCTCTTTGGTCAGTGCATCAGCCAATAAGTATGTATATGTGCAAGATATTCGGTCGAATAACTTTACAATTTTTTAATGGAATCACACAAATGTTATGAAAAATAAATAACAATAAATATTAATTATAAATAATTACCTGGCGGAATAATAGTCTACTCATTTTTGTTCTTGAAATTTGATTTCACACTTTTTAATAAAAATTAATTAAAAAGAAAACAATTAAACTTAATTTGAGAGCAATAAAAATAGTAATGAAGTTGAAGTAGCTGTGAAATATAGCTAGATATATATATATATATATGATCATATATAAAATTATATACTAATTTGAAATAGTTTATCCTATTCTCTATGAAATACTTTCATTTTAGTTCTCAAATGATTTCACTTTTATTTCACTATAAAATAATTCAGATTTTTATGATAAAAATTTTATCAATTAATTCAAAAATAACACAAATTAAGTCATTTATTAGATAATCAAACCTTTCGCTATTGAATTGACCTTGAACATTAGACTTAATATCCAAGGAAATGACCTAGATAACCTTGATTAGCTCATCCTTTGATATTTGCAAAATATATTAAATATTAATAAAAGACGTGAAAACATTTTGTTTTTATTTAAATAAATTCATATTAAACTAAAAATCCAACAAAATTACAAAAAAAAGATTATTTTGAAATCAAAATAAAGATTAGAAAAATATAAAGACTTTTTTTTAGATAAATTCAATGAATTGCTTTTAATTAGTTTTATAGAAAAGTAACATGTTAAGTTAATTTTTGGATCCAAATAATAAGAAATACGTTTGTTATGTATGACTCCAACTGAATGTCAACAACTGATAAACACGTGTTTGGGTTTTATTTGCTTTTAATTCAATTTAAATTTATTTAATTAATTCATTTGAAGTAATATTTTAAGTAATTTATATAATCGATGGGAAAACGAAAGCGAAAGGTTTGTTATTATTTAAATTATTATTTAATTAAACTTAACTTAATTTGATTTAAAGTCGAAAAAGAGTGGAACGAATGAAGAGCCGGAATCGTTACGAAAGTCTCCGCACTCTTTTGTTATTAAAAGAGGAAAAGTCGGTAAAAATGTCAACGAATTGATGACTAACTTTAGGCAAGTGTTGGAACCGTTCACTGCAATGCAACTCAAGATTAAGAGATATAATGTGGTCAAAGACTTTGTTAACATCGCTTCGAGTCTTAATGTGACTCATTTAGTGATTTTCACGAAAACAGAAAAAGCCTCTTATCTGAGGTTATGTCGGGTCCCGCGCGGACCCACTCTTACATTCAAAATAGTGAACTATAGTCTAACTAAAGACGTTCGCTCATCACTTAAGAAACCACTCGTCTATTCGGGACTCTTCCAATTGTCACCACTTTTAGTACTCAATGGATTCAGTGGTGAGGAAGAGCTCAAAATGAAGTTAATGACATCGATGTGGAGGAATTTATTGCCATCGATTGATGTGAATAAAATAAATCTGAATACTATCCGTCGGTGTATTCTTTTGAATTACAATTCCGACACTCAGTTATGCGATTTCAGGCATTACGCCATTAAAGTAAAACCGGTCGGACTCTCCCGAGCCGTACGTAAACTGATTTCTGGCAAAAAAATTCCAGATTTGGGACAATATAACGATGTGACTGAAGTTATGGGTAAAGATAATGCCTTCACTGAATCTGAAGGAGAGGTCGATGAAGTCGAAGAGAACAGACATATCACTCTTCCACAGAGAATCAGTTCCCGAGGAAATATGATTAACGAAAAGAGTGCCGTCAGGTCTCGATTATGAAATTATTTAACTATAATTGTATTAACTTTTGTTTTGTTGGACAGACTCATCGAATTGGGTCCCCGAATGACTCTGGAATTGATTAAAATAGAAGAAGCGATTATGACCGGAGAGGTTTTGTATCATAAATTGGTTCAAAAAAGTCAGGCACAGATTCAAGACCTCAAACGACAGAAACAACAGAAAACACATTTGAAATTATCTCGAAAAAGACAACAAGAATTGAATGTTAAGAGAAAAATGGCGGCCAAACAAAAGTCGAAGAAATCTTTGAATGAGAAGAATAGTGATAACGAACACATCGAAGAGGACAGTCAACTAATGGACACTCAAAATAGCGATTGAGTCCTATTTTTATTCTTTATTTTTAATTATTTTATTTAAAAATTTGTATAAAAATGAATAAAAATTGAGATAAAAGTGAAATAAATTATTAATTAATTATTGAATTTAAATTTTCAATAAACATATTGTGATTAAATTGAATGAATTACACAAACATTGTGTCGACAAAAAAGTGTAATATTGTTTGTGTTCGACCCTTTACTGAGTTCCAGCTGTAAACTGATGGACACTTTTCGTGTTTTTACTATAAATTCAATTAAAATCCAATTAAATGCGTATTTCGTTATTTAAATCATTATTTAGTTTTAGTTTTAAACTACATATCATTTAAGTGTAACTTAAGAAAAGTCTATAAAAAGTGAATATTTTGTTGAAATTAAAAAAACATTTGATTGAAAACAAGAAAATATTAAAAGGATTTGAAGAAATGTCTGTCGAAATGAATCCAAATCTAACCAACAATTCAGTGGATATTCAAAAACTGTTTGATTACAATCGGTATTAAAACAATTATCATATAATCCATTATTTAAATGAAAATATTGTCCACAGATTTGATAAACAAAAGCGGGATTTTATTATCTTCTTATTATATCTTCCGATTGGGTTCTGTTTATTAATAATTCGGGTATTTATTGGTTTACACGCATTACTTGTGGCCAGTCTTATGCCTAAAAAGTCTTCAATTCGATGGTATTTATCAATATTTATATCTAATAAACTATTAAAACAATATTTCCTCAAAAATATGTTTTCTTTTGGTTTTCCTTAATATTAGTTTTGTTGGAGTTTTAGTCAGTTTTTCAAAGCAATACTTATTTTCAATAATAATTAAGTTTTAAATTTAATTCTATAACTAATTATTTTTATCAATATTTTTGGAGATTTTAATTAAAAATGAATTTTTCAAATTTAAAACTCAATTCCGTTCATAAAAATTGGTTTTTTGTTTTCAAACATTTAATTTAATTCTATGTTTTCTTTAATTTAGTTTTATTTTGCGGACAATGTGTGGGGTTTTAGGGATTGTTGTCAGAGAAGAGAACGCATCCATTGATGTAAAATCGAAGACAAAAGTGATAATAAGTAATCACATCACAAATATCGATCACTTGGCAGTAGATCTGGTCCTTCCCTGTATTGTTCCCGGTGTATGGGATTTACCGAAATTTTTGAATTGGGGGCTCGGATTTCATGACTTCGGTGTTCAAAATGGAAGGGATGTACTCATTGAAAACGTTAAAATGCATTTAAATTCGTCGGACAGTCCGGTTCCTCTTCTTTGCTATCCTGAAGGCGCCACAACTAATGGAAGAGAAGGTCTTCTAAAGTTTGGGAGTTGGCTCTTCACTCTCGACTGTCAAATGCAACCCATATTTATAAGTGTATGGCGACCCCCCATTAGAATAGCGCCATCAGTATTAGGTAGTCGCTGGTGGTCTGACCTCTTTTGGTTTTTATTGGTTCCGTTCACAGTCTTTACAATTAAGTAAATAAATCTTATTTTCAACTCTTATTGAAAAACTAATTATTTTTAAAGATATTTACCGGTCGTTAAAAAGAGTGAAACCGAAAGTCCCGATAAATTTGCCAAAAGAGTACAACAATTGATGGCAAATACAATGAATGTCTGTCCAACAAATTATACGGATTTAGATAAAGTGGAATTAGCCAAGAAGTTATTTCAAAAACAATTAAAACCCACAAATACTATATCACAACCGCGTGAAAGACAACGTCTATTACGAACACCAATAACTGCCAACACTTCTGTATCTTCGGTGGTGACAGCCGTTCGAAGCAGAGGTATCGCACAATTGGAGGAAATGGCGCGTAAAGTAAAAGAAGTTTTACCTCAAGTGCCGATAAGTGTTATTCTCAAAGACATTAAAGTGACCACAAATGTAGACGAAACCATAACACGACTATTGGACGGCACCGTCACATATGTTGCCGAACAGTTGTCCCAAACAAATATAAAACCCGAGAAGTCATCGACAGAGACTTCAAGAAATTCATATAATAATATATCGACTGAAAGTTCAAAACCATTTTATTGCGGTTCAAAAACTTTTGGTAAAAACGCATCCGAGCGCTCAAAATCTTATAAAGAACGCAAAGAAAACCTCATAGAAGAGGCCCGAAGAAGATATTTGGACAAAAAACAAGGATTAATCGATTCCGAAAGAGTGGCCACTAATTAATTGTTAGGTTAACATCACATCAAAAATGTTGTAATAATTATCATTTGTTAATAAATAGAGAGAATTCGCTATTTCTTCCTTTTTATAGTTTTAAGGCTCAAATAATTTCCAAATTTAATATATATTTGAAACCAATTTATATATTCTATAATTTCATCAAAATATTTATTTTTAAGATTTAAGTCGAATATTTAATTCGAGGCTTAATTTACTTATACTTATTCTAACTCTGATTTTCAGAAATATTGTATTTCTTACGACTCATGAAATCATCACTTGTTTTCATTAATCAAAAGCTTTCAAATTAATTAAATTAATTTTATTTACTTATGTTTTGAGTGCGTGACTGAGAGAAAGGGAGAGAAAGAGACTAAACTATTGAGAATTACTTAACAATAAATTAAATATTTAATACAATATTGTAGGGAAAGTCAATTGAATTACTCATTACTTCACCGATTGATGTCTCTATGGGTCAAAAGAGTATAACTTTTGCAGACATTCTTAGAGCCAAACCTCTATTTTGTATTGAATACAACAAAATTAATAAACATTTAAAAGAATTTACAAAAATTAATCGACGGAATCGACAGGTATTTCATAATTAATTAAATTATTATTTCTTTTAATTTATATTAAATTTGTTTAAATCGATGACTAAAGTTTTCAATGATTGTTAGCACATAAGGTGTGGTCGAGCCATAGTTCTGAAGGCTTTCCCACTTTTGCAATGCTATGTCTCGCAATTCTTGGCATTTTCTCTATTCAATAGACTCTATTGCCTTATATCTTATATCTTTGGCTCTAATTTTTAAAATTCAATTTAATTTTAACTTTTAATTATAAAAATAACAACTTTAGTGAAATGACACCAATAAATAAGAAATGGATGAATGATCTATAGATACACTCTTTACTTTTACACACTTTTAGAGACTATATTTTAAAAGCCATTAATTCTTAGGAAAAATTATTAAAAATATTAAAAACATTTTTCTAAAACTTAGAGTCGAAGACAAAACCTCTCAAAATATTCTTAAATATTATCATTGAATTTAAGTCCGTCTTTGATTGAACTCTAGTGATGCCTATGTCTGCTCTTTTCGGTGATGTCTCGCATTCGATGGATTCGATGACAAATGAATTAATGAATTCGAGTTCATTCGAAATCGCAAATTCTATGATAAGTTCAGATATCGATACCATTCATTTGACACAAACAAGAGATGTATTGTCTGATACTAATAATGATGTCTTTCATCCAACTATTCCGACATCCATTGAGTATGAGGTCGTTTCCAATCGAATTGTGGTCAGTGTTGAGGACTGCAGTGATGAGAGTTTTCATGAATTGGTACAAAATGTCACCAATGGTTCCAATTCTTTGACCGATGGTTCTGTTGGCACCACTAGACTCAGGCGAAGGAAAGCAACTCAACCCCAAAGACTTGTTTACTGTGATCTCGACTTTAATCTAAATGACGAACAAAATTTTACTCAAAATAAACAAAACACTAACGAAAGCGATCATCAAATCCTTAATAATGACAACAATGAGGAACAAACATTTCCCACCGAAGACTTAAAGAATGACGAAGGGATTGGTTTGTCTTCTTTAGATGAATCACAAGACGAGGACGAAGAGGACAACAAAAATGAAGTCAAATCAAAAGTTGTTTCTAATAATTATAAATAACATTAAAATTGAATTTTCAAATCTTTTGAATAGAAAACTACGAAAGGGTTTGAGTGTGAGATTTGCGGCTCATTTTGGAACAGTAAGACTCGACTTAAGAGTCATTATAGAACTCACGGCGCGTCCAAACACTTGAAATGTGATATTTGTGGTAAACTCTTTGGTTGGGAATATAGTTGGAAGACTCATATGTTAGCGCACAGCGATGACAACCCTAATAAGTATGAATTATATTTAAAAACATTAATAACATTTAATACTACATTAATAGGTGTCCGCACTGTGGACTCAAACTCTTCAATAAGACAGCACTGAATAATCATATGAAGAGAATACACGACAATCCGGAGCGACCCTTCAAATGCTCAGTTTGTGGCAAATGTTTTATCTCAAAGTCAGAATTGAATCAACACAATCAGATCCATAACGAGTCCAAGAACTTTATGTGCGAACAGTGCGGCAAAACATTCAGAAGTAAAAGCTATTTAGAGCGACACTACAAAACACATTCCGGTATCAAACCCTTTAAATGTGAGTTTTGCGGCAAATTATTGGCCGATAAAACGGGTTTCACAGCACACGTTCGCTCACATAAAGGGGAGCGACCTTTTCAGTGCGATGTTTGCGGTAAAAAATATACAATAAAACGACACCTGACCTCTCATATGATAATACATTCGGATTTGAGGCCATTTAAGTGCGAAGAGTGCGGTAAAACATTTAGGAGTCGAACCAACTTTCGTATGCATAAAGACTCACATTTAGGGCTTAAACGATGGGAATGTCGTTTCTGTCAGCGAACGTTCCTCTCTCAGGGAAATATGGCTAAACACGTCCGAAGACATATCGGCGATAGAAAACATAAGTGCGAAGTCTGTGGAAAGGCTTTCATTGAAAAACAGGAACTCAAAAATCACTCAAAAATGCACTCAAATAGTGAACAAACCCTTAAAAAATCGGCGATCATTGAAACCAATGGAACTGAACTTCAGATACAAATATTACCTCAAATGACGGTCTCAGAAGTGTCGGCCCTCTCTTCCACTAACAGTACTAATAGTGAAACAAATATAGAGACGAATATAACCGAATCGTTAATAAACGGAAACATAACTAACGAAAGAGAAACTGAATTAAACGTTGAATTGAGTTCAGTCGCCACCAATTCATTGATATCTCTGTCGTCTCCGCTCACAATAAGTTTACCCTCTTTAGGATCTAATCTATGTTTACCTCTGACCACAAGTATCCACTCCTTGGCCACAATCAATGGAAGTCAGTCCTATCAAAGCGTTGATAATACAAATACAGCCATTGATTTGAATGGATCTCAGCTTTCATTTTGTGATTTCCAAAGATCTGAAACAAACCGAAACTTTTATTCTTCGAATTCAATAAATAGTAGCCGTTCCTCAACTGAAGATTCGGTTCAGACATTCTTCAATACAAATGGAAACAACACTTATATAACCGAAACTCAAAACACTTACCAAACAATTCATTGCAGTCTTTGTTCAGAAGTTTTTGTTTTAATTTCAAATTTAAGACAACATTTGATTGATTTTCATAGAGTAGAGCCCGAAAAAGTCATTTCAATGATGTACTGATCATATCATCCATTCTTTTCATTTATTTATAATAAAATTATATTTATTTCAAATCACTTTTAAATTGATTTTTATTAAATTTAGCCGATTCTATGACCGCTTAAACTTAAGTTCATTTATGAATACCGCTGTAATTCGATGAAAGTTTAAAGTGTGAGTCATAAGTAGCGCCAAATTCACATCTCTTCCCTTTTGTGATATATCAAGGATTAGAAGACTTAACTTTAGAGCAATAATTATATTCAGAGATATATTGAGAGAAAAAGTACTAATTTGTGGTTTTAGAAAAAGTGAAAGTTTTGAATGTTTTGCCTCTTTTTGAACTTTTGAACTGAAATGAGAGAAACGTTTGTTTGATAATCAAATTTAGAATCAATAAAAATAATAATTAAGTCTTAATTTAATTCATTAGTTTTATATTAAATTTGTATTAATTTTTATTTTCAATACAAATGTATTCAAATAAACGACAGAAAACTTGTTTTAATAATGTCTCACAAAAGAGACAATCATTTTGTGAACGCATTTGCGATGATTTATCTGAAAGTATTCTTCAATATTTGTCACTCAAAGACAAACTAAGACTGGAGTCGGTGTCCAAACAGTTCCGGAGAACTATACTTAAGAGGGAATATTCCCTTAGAATTATCAGTAAAAGTGATTTCAAAGAAGAAAATATCGAAACAAAACTCTTGAAAACTAATGGATTTGATTTGATATCATTTGAGTGTCTGCTGAAGAAGTGTCCAAATATAAGATCTATTGAAATGTATTGTTATTCTTATCGTTGCAAAGACTATAATCCAGTGATTGATTTGATTACTAAATATTGTCATAATTTGAGTGAATTTAAGTGTCCGTTAAGTCATATAAATAGCGATTCTTTTAATGAATTTAAGAATAAATTTGAATTAAGTCTGAAATCATTTAATCCGATCCAATCTTATGATGACTTCATTCGTTCAAAAATGTTTCCAAATATTGAGTCAATGAGTTTATTATGGGTCGGAACCACTCAAAACAATATCATTTCAAGATTTGAGTTCAACAAAATCAAGAAATTAGAGGTTTCGGTGTCCGAAGGGTTCGAAGTTTTGTCAAATAAATTGATTAAAAAACTACAAACTCTTCAATACTTAAGACTTACGTTATATTCTTTGGATGAAGTGGTCGTTCAAAAGGTTTTAAGAGATGTCTCACAATTGAAACAATTAATTCATTTAGAAATTCACACAGAATTTGGTTTTTATCGACAACTTTTCGTTAATTGTTTGACAAAAATAGCAATAAATTGTCAAAAACTAAAGAGTATTGAAACCGATATTGAATTTAATGAAAACGTGACTCAAATTTCTCAAATCTTAACACAATTTAAGTCTTTTAAAGAATTAAATAAATTAAAATTATGTTTTTATTTCGATGTTTCGCAAGATTTTAGTGAATCGTTTAAATCAAAACAAATTAATAAATACTTTTCTTTTAATTCATTTAAAGGACTCTCAAATATAACTCATTTGAGTCTTGACTTTAGTGAATGTCCGCCAATTAATCCGAAAATACTTACAGGAATTGACACTTATTTACCAAAACTTCAATACTTAAAAATATCGACTCAATTATTAGTGGAAAAGACAACAGAAGTGTCAGATATTGTGTACCAAATGATACGATTGAAACAATTGAAAACTATTAGTTTGAGAATAAGTAATGAAAGATTCGGACATCAATTTGTCAAACAATTAACTGAAAAACACACAAAACTCCAAATAATTGATATCAAATAAAAATTATTCTTAAGTTTAAATTAAACTTTTTAATTAAGATAAGACTTTAAAGTGTAAAATGAATTTATATTCAATTTATTAAATGTTTTATATTTAGTTAATAAAATTGTATTTATTTAATGAATTATTTGATTAAAGCGATAATTCATAATATTTGGGACGTCTTTTGTAAACTAATGCAAACAAATTGGATTCGATGTCATTTAGTAGAGAAGAGGCGCCGATTCGGAATAGATTTGTATTGAGCCAATCGTTACCTAATTGTGTCTTTACTAAAGTGATCCAATCGATAGCGTCCTGTCCTGTTTTCAAACCTCCGGCAACTTTAAAGCCGACTTTGATTCCGGTTAATAAATAGAAGTGAGAGATAGCCTTGCTCATTACAAGCCCTATCGGTAGCGTTGCATTAATTGTCTCCTTTCCGGTCGAAGTTTTAATAAAGTGAGCGCCGGCTAACATCGATGTCATACTCGCCTATAATTTATAATTTCAATGATATTCAAGAATCGGAAGATATGACAAACTTTATAGACGTTGTCGAGGGATCCCAACTCTCCGGCGCTAATAATCACTTTAAGATGAGCACCACTTTTGTCACAAACGTCTCTCATTTGTCTCAATTCATCAAACATTTGATTCCAGAGACCCTTAAGAGCCAGAGCTCTATCGACGACGACATCAATTTCATGAGCGCCGGACTTAACGGCGAACTCTATTTCTTTGAGTCGAGTTTCGAGTGAGTACTGACCCGAAGGAAAACCTGTGGCTACACAAGCAATTGACACTCGTTTACCATTCAAACCATTTGATAATAAATCAAATGCTTTCACACAATCGACAGCTCTGGACGGGTAGACACAAACAGCAGCTGTACTCAAGTCTTCGGTCAAAAAACCATTTGCTTTCAAACGTTCAGTTAAATGAGTTCTTAGGGGACGGACAGCTCTATAACACAAACGCTCGACATTTGCTTCGGTGTCGTCACCCGAGAGTGTCGTCAAATCTATACATTTTATGGCAAATAAGAGTTCTTTAATTTTCAATTCATCGCTTAACGAATGGAAGCGCTCTTTAATATCATTTGATAAGACTTTTATATTATATGTATTAATGTTTATATTTTCTAACACTTTATTGTCTGAAATACAAATAAACCGATAATTAATTTGAAATAATTTGTAATAAATTACCGAATTTTAATATATTTGAAGACATTTTTAGGACCCGTTTTATGAGTTTTTCATTAAAAGTCTTATTAATGTTGTAAACAAACGATAAAACATATGATTAGAGTTTGTCCTTAACTTTGTTTATATTAAGTTAATCACTGATTAATAAATACTATATCTCTTTGTTTAAACTTAAAATATTAAATAAATTATATTTTATTGAATTCAATAAATTATTGTATTTTTAAAGTAATGAATCATTACTAATGATTATTGACAGGGATGGCCATCTGGGGGGGGGTATAGCCCAAATACCCCCCCTGTGATCGACGGCATAATGTTTGAAATAATATTAATTTATATATCGATTGGTTTAGAGTTTTCGACTAAATTTAAGTTAAGTCTTAAAGTGAATAAAATAAAACAAATTCAATGAAAAGTTAATACGATATAACTGTAAGGTTCACAATAGAATATAAATTATATTATATAATAGATTAAGTATCACCACTAGAAAAATTCTGGGGTGTTTTGCTTTATACTGTTAGGGTTGGAATCCCTGACCTGTCATAACTTATGACTCATAAGTATTATTATAATTGAATGGATTGCAGCAGAAAACGGGTATCGCTATTCTGTGCAAAGTATAGCGATAACCGTTTTCTGCTGCAAACCATCCAATTGTCAACACTTTTCATCACTTTTTGTTTACACTTTTTATATTACTACAGTCAAAAAGTTTGTTCCCAAATAAAATTTCGTTTATTCAAAGACGCTAAGAGATATTTTAATTATGTAAAAAGCATGAAAGATATCCACATACGTGTGGTTTTGTACCCTATTAAAAATTTATAATAAGACACGTGATCTAATAAATTTTGAAACATATGCGAAAGGCATAGGCACAGGCAAAGTCATAGGTGGAATTCAAATGTGATCAAACATAAATGATAGTAGAAGAGTAATAGTATAATATGACACCAATATCATTTAATTCGGTTAAGAATTTAAAGAG
>JAQFZM010002537.1:0-13374 GCA_034695785.1 Galumna obvia | reverse complement strand
ACTACTTCCAAAATCATGAGTTCAATTCGTTTTAACACTAAGTCATCCATGTATTCTCTATGGGTGACATAAGTTCAAGTACCCTAATGTTAGGGTATTTTGGAATTAACTAAGCTAGTATTTGAAAATAGACCTTGTTCAATGTATATTTACCTTATGGAGATATCTAACTCCGTTACTTTGACAAGGAATATCTCGAGAAAGCCTGGATCAATTTTCATTCTGTAAAAAATCATTTTATATAAAAACTCCACAGTTTAGTTTGGCAAAAATATGTTCTTAAAAATACATCAAGGTTTAATTTTAAAATGGAATTTTTTGAAATTTTGGTACTTTTAAAGCGAAAATTTATATTTTATTAAAGATTATGTGCTTGCTTATACAAAAGACTTAAGACATCTATAAAATGTAGAATTTTATACTGATTCTAATTATCTATTTCTTTTTTTTGATGATTAATAATTTTAGAAATATTTGAATTTAAATATTCAAGAATTAAATTTGTTGAATATTTTAAAAACAATCAATCGGATTTAAAAATTTATTTTATATTAGAGATCAGCATAAAATTCTATACCAAATTCATATATGATATCCATGAATTACGTCAAAAATATTTTAAAGTGGTTTCAAAGAAAAATGAACCAGGAGGCCAGGATCAGGGATGGCCACTGTTTTTAATACATATTACAGTCTTATAAAATAATTCAAATTTAGAGCTTTAAAAAATTTATTTTTATTTAAAATATTAAACTATTTTAAGTCTAGAATTCGGGAAAAATATTAAATTTGAGCTAGCTCTTAAAATGAGAAAGTTAATAGGGTGGGTCAGCTTTTTATTGCATTTTTATGTAACAATTTTTTCGTGCCAAGGGAGGTATCCAAATACCCCCCTATACCACCCCAATGGCCATCCCTGGCCAGGGTGAACCTACAATATATTTTTTTTGTTAAGGTGATTATCAAAATGTATACTTCTATATAGTTTTATGTTTTATATAGATTTATTTAGTTTATAACTTTAATCAAATATAAATTTTCACTTAAAAAGTACTAAAATTTTAAAAAATTATATTTAATAATTTAACCTTGATATATTTTTTAAAACATATTTTTGCAAAACAAAACTGGGGAGTTTTTATTTAAAAGGTATTTTACAGATTAAAAATTGATTAAAGTATTGTCGAGATATTCGTTGTCAAAGTGACCGAGTTAGATATTTCCATAAGTTATATATGGTCAGTCTATTCATTAAGTATAATTTGACCCTCTGTTGTTTAATTTGCCTTGCTCATCTAAATGTTTAATCTGGCATGATGCGTGAAAAAGTTCATATTTCAACTTTATATGAATCATATTATACTCTAACAAAACTCTTACTAAATAGTTATTATTAAGGAAATTGAGTCGAACACAACTTTGCAAATATATTATTGAATCTCTCAAAAGTAATTAAAAAAACCATACTAACAATGATATAGAAAAATGATCTTTATATGATCATAGCTCTCCTCATATCACATCCATATCACATCCATATCTCATTTCTTGATTCAAAGTATTATATTAAATGTCGATATATTTTTAAAAAAGAGATAATTTATTATTAATAACGACTTTTTATTTGACTTATGATTAGAAAATATATATAAAATTGTGGAAAGTTTTTGGACTTTAAGATCAAATTCTAATAATTCTAGAATAACAACATTTATTACAATGTTATCAATAATGGTATTAAATAACCATGATTCTTTTATACTTTGATACTTATCATATAAAATGCTTCATTTAATGGATAAATTATTGTTGAAAAGTAGAGAGATGATAGTGAAGGTCACTTTTCTATATCTTTTAAGTATAATTTAGAGTCTTATCACTAAACAAATAAAAAGTTTATCTAAAATTCTTCAAATAAAGAACCAGAAAAGCAATAAAAAGTGAATATATGTTGACTCAAATAAAGTACAAAATGTAGAAATAAAGTACAAAATGTAGAAATAAAGTACGAAATATAGAAAACATATGAAGTACTAAATGTTAATACATTACTAACGAACTAAAATAACAAAACAGTAAGAAAGTGTAAAAAACTGTCTTAGTATTAGTGTTAGCATTAGTGTAGTTGCTATGAGTAATCGACACAACATTATATATTTCTCTCAACTCAAAAGTTTACGAATCATTTCAAACTATGCCTCAAAAGTCAACATAAATTTGTCCTAAATATAGTTCACTAATTCATCACTAATTTTATTATTATTTAAAAACTTTGAATTTAAGTCTTTTAATTAAAATTTTAATTTCAAAGAAAAACTTAAAAATTTATATTCGGTTTAAATGAGTCATAACTCGGAATAAATTTATGTCTTATAGTGTTTTTGATGAAAATAATGGCAAAAATGGCCACAACTCACAATTATGCGATAATTGCAATGTCATAAAATGAGACTGGTACTGCCATTGGTACTGCCATTGGTACTGCCATTGGTACTCCCTTTGGTACTGGTAAAGTGGCAAACAAGTTTCAACCATTACAACCGTTATAAGTTAACCAATACAAGCAATACAACCAAGTTTACATCCAAGTGTATATCTGTTAATGCGGGGCAACCATTATAAAGCCTTTCATATAGGAGTGGAGTCATATAGAAGTGCAAAGCATTGAATGTTAATCCATATTCGGCTCAAATGTTAATTTCTTTAACTTTTATACAATTATAGATAAATTGCTTTTAGAATAAGAGATAATAATTAATAATTAATTGTATTCTTATTATTCTTTTTTAATGTCTTTATTATTATATTAATGAAAAATAGTGGACAAAAATTAGTGCCTAAAAGTGGTGGTGTTATTGACCTGTTTTAGTGTTGGTAAACTACCATAACTACCATAAACTTGTAAACTTTACTTTTGCTCATTTGAGTGTTGAATTTACTGCTCATTTTAGAGGAGTTTGTGTGACCTAATCGTCACTAAAATATTACTACAATTAGAAGACAATCCCTTCGATTACGTTATGTTTTTTGATTTACGGCTCTCTTTCGTTGTGTTTGTCTTCAATGACAACAAATTTTTGATTAATTTTTTAGCGCTTAAATGAAATTTAAAGTCATTTAATGTTATTACAACTCTTTAACAGTAATTAAAGTAATTCTCTTATCGCTCGTCACTGAAAACAATGTCGTCGGTTGACAGCGATCTCCAGTTTAGCCAAAAGGCAGTGATAACTACCAAAATGGTGTCCGAAGATAATTTTGAAGAACATATGGACGAGTTTTATGACATTTTCATTGGAGAAGACAAAACAGAGCTCTTTATCTGTAAATTTAATAATTGTCCTAATATTGAGAAACAGGAATCAGATATTATCGAACACTTAAGACAACACTTCTTCGGTTTGTCTTTAATTTCTTTTATTATTTATTTATTAAAATATTGTCTTTAATTTGATTATTTGTTTACCGAATATTAGATGTTTTACCCAATAATAAAGTTGTCATTAATTTGTCGGATAAGTCGGGAGAGTCTTCACAAGCATTTAAAAGGGAAGAAACAGAAGAAAGAGTCGATAGTGAAGAATGTCTTAACGAAAGTACTGGAAACAATTGTTTGGCCAATAATTGGGAGCAATGGGTTGGCGTCCAGTTCTCTGATAACAAGCAATTGTTTTTCTGTCAGTTTTCAAAAGAGTGTCGCTTCCAAACTAATCTTCGGATGAAAATCAAGACTCATATTAACAAACATTTGGAGCCTAAAGTAAACCCAAAATTGGAGTTTGAGTTTTGGGATCAGTGCCTCAATTTTGATAATCAATCGATGGATAGGGAATCGATGCCCAAACACTATGAAAGTACTCCGAAAACGGCTTCCAAACACTCAAAGAATAGCCCAAAAGCCAAGTCTTATACTAAAAATAAAACACAAAATAGAAATCTAAACGCATCGGTTGTTAGACTTCCTAAACATTCATTCAATGATAGCCAATACGAGACCAATGAGTCTGAAATTCCTGACACTTCCTCTCTCATTGATATTAACTTTAATCATAACAATACTATTCTGAGCCTTAAAGGTATGGCGAGTGTTAAGAAACTTGAAAAATATATTCAGTGTGAAGTAATCGATGGTCTCAAATATTTTTGTTGCACTTTTGCTAATAAATGCAATTTTAAGTCCCGTCGGTCTCAGGAGACGGCAAATCACGTCCATTGCGCACATTTAGGCTTCTATTTAGAGTGCGTTCGGCCCGACTGCGATAAAGTATTCCGTACCCCCGGCTCGTGGAGAGAACACCAAAAGAATCATATCTGCAATTTTGGTTTATATGGATATCAAAAAGGAGTGACCGGCAAATGCCGTAACTCATATCTCCTTCAATTTCAAGACAAGATTATCACTGAAGACAACCATAAGGCCTATAAATGCATTTGGAAGGGATGTGGTTTCATAACACGACAGAGGACTGCCTGCAAACGGGTATTATTTTTAACTAAATTTTATTCTTTTATCCAACAAAAACCAATTGGAATAACTCAGACCTTATTTCTCTTATAAGTCTACAAATAATTACAAAACAATAATCGCTTTCACCCCAAAACTTAATCTTATTATAAATATTATATTTTCTATTAAAATACAACAATTTTTAAGAGAATCGATAAAAATATTTATTTGAAGTTATTTTCCATTTATTGACACTAAAAGACTAAATAATCTCTTGTTGTTGTCTCACAAAGTTTTATATGAAAATAATGAAGAGATAACATTAGTTTCGACTACCGTATTACCTCGTTTTGTACGTCCCGGCCCGCTTAAATGATTTCGGTGATTTTGAGCTAGCTAGTCTAAAAGGGGCCGGCTTATGTGAATTGAATAGGGAAAGGCCGGCTTAACCGAAACCGATCTAGCAAATTACTATGCCGGTCTCATAAACAACTTTTTAAGCTTGCAAATTAATTATAATTAATTTAAATACAGTGTGACTTCGTTATAACGAACGGGTCGGGACCAAATTTTTGTTCGTTAAAACGAGGTATTCGTTATAAAAAGTTCAATTTCTATAGTAAATGTCTACTTGGTTCCTAAAAGTACCTTCGTTATAACGAGGTATTCGCTATATCGAGGTTAGTTATAACGAGGTTAAACTGTATGCAACATTTTCTTAATAAAAGATTTTATCAATAAAATATATTATAGGATTAGCGTCACCACATGACTATCATTATGGCTTATGTGAGATAGGGATATAGGGTGACCCCCGAATTCCCTAATTAATGTAAGCGGGTCGGGACGCACAAAACGAGGTAATACGGTAATTGTTACCATAATGTTGTGTCCGATCAAATTTAAACCTTTGAAGAAAGATAGATTAAAATAATACTACAAAGTTTGTATGATCTTGCTAAATTTGAATTTATTGATAGAAATGAAAATCGATATAAAAATGTATAAAACAAATATTATTGTCTCTAAATGTCAGTTCCCTTATATTATCTTTTCTTCTTTGGAAAGTCTAATCATAAACAATGAGTTTAATTCACATTTACTTTACTTATTTTAAGGCTTACCATTAATACCATTAATACCATTAAAAGCATTAATACAAAACATATGTAAAACTAAGTCTAAGTTTGTGCGCGAATAACAATTAAAACCGATTTTAGTATTATTCGTGAATTTATAAAAGAAATTCGATTTAAGTTTAAATTTTCGAATTAAAGCTTTTATTCGAATCTTCGAATGAAATCTAATTTGAATAACAATTAAAAGGTTTAATCATTTAATTTGAATATTTGTATTTGTTTTGATTGTTAGCACATTCACAACAGTCACGTCTGTCCCTATCGTAAGAACAAACAGTGGAAGAAAGAATTGCTTAAATTTATGGAAATTAAATCACATATTTCTGATAAACCGATTCCCAATTTTAACAAGGATCATTTGGACAATATATTTCATTGCACTCGAGCCCAATGTGGCGCTCAATTGACAAATGAGGCCGACCTTCGAAA
Source organism: Galumna obvia (assembly GCA_034695785.1). Classification (NCBI taxonomy): domain Eukaryota; kingdom Metazoa; phylum Arthropoda; class Arachnida; order Sarcoptiformes; family Galumnidae; genus Galumna; species Galumna obvia. Next base: position 7,359 of record JAQFZM010002537.1, on the reverse strand, counting down.
ACATGAAACACATTTCTGCAAATTTACAAAATCGGTAACAAATGGAGAAAAGAGTGGCACAACTTTTATGGATAAATCAAAAGTAGTTAACACTATTAACACTATTATTTACTCGCCTTCAAAGGCCTCCACTTCTGGTTTCAATGTCTCTCCAAAACGAACCGAAGATTCAAATAAAAAGATTAAACAAAAGACTAAAAAAGCAATTTATGAAAACGGATACAAAAATACTGAACAAAAGAGTTCAAACTATACTCAAAAGGATGAGATCAGAGAAAAATGTGAAAAATTCATCGAAAGGAAGCTCTACGACGGTATTAATTTTATTCTATGCTGTGCTCCCAATTGTAAATTCACCACAAAAATTGAAGATAAAATCTATGATCACATCCAAAAAATGCATTCTTTGGTTAATCCAAGATTCATGTCATCTGAAGAGCACATTCCGCAGCTGAGAAGCGATAGAAAACGTAGTCACTCATCATTGGACTCAAACGAGACTATTGTCTCGAAGAGATCCAGAAGTTCGATAAATAGTCATCAGTTTTATAATGAAAGCACCGAAAAGAAAACACAAACAGTTAAACAAAATACAACTCAAAGAATACCTCAAAACGCGACTCGAAATTCAACAGAAATCTCATCGAAGTCTAGAAAATTGAGCCAAAACTTATCGCAAAACTCAAGTGATTCCCGAAATAAGTATAAAGAATATTATAAAGTGAAACGCATTGAATCGGATCCCAATTATTTTTGTGAATTCCCATTGAGTCAGTGCAGATTCTATTCTAAGACAGAGGATGAAATCATTGATCACATCAATGACACACACATTGTCTTCAGATGTGATGTTAATAATTGCAAACGAGAGTTCAAATCAGAAGCATTACTTGAAGTTCATAAACGAAACCATATCTGCGGTTTTGGTATTAAAGGTATGAAAGCGACGGGTGTCTGTTCTCTTGAAAATGTCAGGAAATACCGACGAGAAGTTTTAATCGACGGAATCTATAAATACGAGTGTAAAGTCTGCAAATTTCAATCAGAAGTCAAAAGTTTAGTTCTATCGCACGCCCACAACCGTCACATCCATCCACAGCCACCACCGCAGTAGTCCTTAATTATTATTATTATATAACAAATAATTTCATTTAATTTTTACTTATTTTTCTCATTTAATTTTTTCTGCGAATCTCTTTGAGTGAAAATTTAATATTTAAATATTAATGTCGACAATTGTCGAGAAAATACTTCATTTATTATATTCCCATTATTTCACAAATATTTTAATGATTATAATTTTTTTTGGAAATATTTATTAATTGATCCCAGCATTTGTCGGGTATTCTATTATTAATATTAGTTTATTATTACTATTATAACTATTAATCTCATTTCGATTCAAAATACTTGAAATTAGATAATGTGTACGAATAATACATTATATGATTATTGAAATACATTATACTATAATTGAAATTATTATTTAGTTTTAAGAAAAAATTCGATTAAAATATATTTATATATTTTTTTAAGTTTTAATTTATTTCATCGCTTTTGAGAATTATTTTACAGTCAATGAAAATTAGGGTAAGTGTAGTGTAGGGTAAGGGTAAACCCTCCAAATCGACATTTGTTTTCATGTATTTTGTGTAATAGATTTGAGAATTTCATTGATTATTGTTGTAATTTCGAGGGACAAACGGTTTTATATTCGGTTTCAAAAAATAGTTTTTCTTCAGCACTCAATTCATCGATTTGTTGTGTAAATCCACACGAATTGAGACGCATTTTGTCGTTCACTACTCTTCCCATAACTATAAATGTCTTTTCTTTAGAGAGAAATACTCGACAAGAATTAGTTGAGGTATACATTTTGACCATTACTCCCGCAATTATCTTAGTTTTCATGCGATCATTCACTTTGAAAACCTGAGTGACATTTACTCCAAACCAAACCTCATATACTTTTTCTGTATTCGGTTTTTGTTCTTCAGTGAGAACTTCGATCTTAAGCGCAAAATTAGACGAACAGTATATTTGTTTGATTTGATCTTCAGTACACATACAACACTTCGACACTGATATCAATGAAATAAACGTAACAACGAATAACAAATTCATTTTCTTTTCATTTGAATTATTTTTTAAAAATCACTTAATTTTTAAAAATAAGAATAAAAGGCTCTAAATATCAAAAAAGAGGTCATAAATTGGTCGATGACTTAAAGATAAAGAGGTTTTTCTCATATCATTTAATAAGTGTATACAACAAATGTGTTCAATAAAACTTACTTTTAGTTATATAGAATCAAATCTAATATATTTATAATAAACTTTTTAATTGCATTTTATTAATAAATTTACTTAATATTAAAATTTAAATCTTATGATTTTGTTATTTTTGTCAATTAATCAATTAATCAATTTTAGTATTCTTTTTGAGAAAAGGGTCCGAAACGGAAACAATTCTATTATTGATAGGCATTTGTTCCCTAAAATTGTTTGTCATTAGTTTTATGGTTCCATTGATTGTTTCGAATTCAATTCGTCGAAAGTTTGAGAGCTTTAAATAAAATATTAAAATGAGTTATAAATTATTTTTAATATGTTTTGAAATACTTGTTTTGAAGTCATATAAATAGGATCAGTAAATACGATAAAAGTTGCGCTTTCACTGCACGGGGGAGTCGTTAGACTTCCAACGTATTTGTAAAACAAATGTTTAGAGTTAGGAATTAATTCTTTTAAATTAATCGGAACTCTTATTCTCGCATTTGAACTAAAACTTCTTATTTTTGGTAAGACATCAATGATTGGCGTTAATGCGGGGTTGTGTGCCGTCACGTATACTATTCCCCAATTCTTTAATATTTTAGTTTCAATAAAAACGGTGACCACAACGAGTCCGTCGTCTATATCTCTTGCATTACTCATATTTCCATAATTTTCATTCCAATGAACTAAATGTAACTTTAGTTCAAAAATAATGAGTAAAAATTAAATAAAATTTGATTAAATAAATACTTCTGCAGATCTCTTAACACTATTAATAGAATGTTCGGAACCATTGAAATCATTGGAACCCCAATGAAAGTGAAATGAATCCAAAATAAACTTCTCGTTATTAAGTGCTTCACCCGTTATATAAGGATTTTTATTTTTACTGTTTTGGTGTAAAAATACCCTAACTTTGAAACAAAAATTCATTGAATTTATCTGAATTTGTTAAATGAATGGATACCTGTGTGTCCATTATTCTGAGCCGTAGTCTTGTAATACTGTTCGTCATAATTATGAAATTGTATTTTCAGATTCCAATCGATTTCAACATTTTTTGAGTCAATATTAATGGGCGACTGATGTTTTCCATGACACGATTGGAAGTGTAGATCCCAATGTTCTTGGTCTATTTACAATAACTAATATATTTAGAATTTAAATAAAAAATTAAAATATTACTTTCATAAACCCATTCTTCGTCACCGATTTCGGGTTTTGTTTCGATTAAATAACTCGAATGCAATAAAATTATGACCAAAACTAACATTTTATCTATTTTTCTATTGAGAAGAATTTTATTATTCATTAATATTTAATTGTAATAAATATAGAATTAATAATAAGTTTTATAAATTTTTAAAATTAAAGATTTAAATATTTTTGAAATGAATGCTCACATTTATAATAAGATTAATCACATTATTTCTAATTAAATAATTTAAATAAAAGATAATTTTAATATAAATAGAATTCATTAGAAAAGATTGAGTTAATTACCAAATAATAAGAGCCAAACATTAATTGTTATTCCTTTCGATTAATTATATAAAATGAAGACATAAGTTTATGAAATGAAACTAGTATAATTTATACTCAATTCTTACCAATATTTAGTTATTGAAAGCTCTTATAATTAAACCCTTAAAAGTTTTGTTTGCACAGAATGTGTGGAATTACATAATTAATGAACTTTTGCTGACAAAATCAATATTTTGTTTTACACTTAATGTTTGAATAAAAAGTTTAGGAAAAAACCAAAAGAAATAAACTTTCTTTTAGTTTATAAAAGAATATTTGAAATTATAATTAAATGATATAAGAAATTAAAAAATAAAAGACAAATACCTTTTTTCCCAAAATTTGTTAAAATTTAGTGAAATGAATCTATTCAAATGATTATTAACTTATCTTAAGTTAATATCTTTCGAAGAACTCAAATAACTTTTCTGTGATATTCATCACTAAATTATTGATAAAGTATTGAATTTTAGGTAAAGTGACTACATTTTCAATGAATTTATATAATTGTTTGAAACGATTCAATTGAATCGAATATTAATTATATAAAATCATTCTTTAAATGATCTAAAAGTTATAATTTTATCACAAATTCTTTAATTTTTGTAAAAACAAAATTATTTTAAAACAACTTTGAAAAACAGTATAAGCTGTCTGTTATGAAGGGAGAGATTCCAGGGAAATCTGTTCATAACAGACAAAAATGACAATTTATATTCATTTTATTATTAGTATCAACTTATAATAATATTTTTATTAAAATTATTGATTTAATTAACATTTGATTGTTTTGTGATTGATGTCATCCAAGAATTTAAGCGTTAAGTTATCAAATCAATTAATTGTTCTGAGGTTAACAAGTTTTTTGATTTTGTTTTGACTAAAATTAACGATTAATTAGAATTATTGGTTAACCGAAACAGTTACTGGTTATACGAGAGCACAAAATAGATAAAAGCACAGAATATAATCCTTAAGCTGATGCTATCTTATCATTGCGTATAAACAATTTGCATTCACCTTGTACAGTTTGCAGAATTAAAATTTTTAAAGTTATTAAATATACATGTATAGACAATATTTATTGGACGCCCTATTAATACATTTTGTTAATAAGAATAATTTATTCGATTATTACTCTTTTTTATTAACTATTTATGTGAGGGTTTTAACTGATTTAAAATAACTATTTTCTGTACTCTAATTATTAAACTTTCAAATGAATGGAAATCTTGAAATCATAGTTTTTATGAATAAAAAACAGCTGAGTTTACATTCAAAAGAACTGAAATACAATTTATTGATTTTATTTTCTTTAAAATTTAATATTTGAATGAAAATAAAGTTAAACTTTAAATGAAAAATAGTTTTTATTTTATAAACGAGAACTTAAAAAAATAAATACTTTAATATTTTAAATAAACGACAAAATAATTTTAAATATGAAAATAAGTTAAAATTTGAGTTAATATAAGTTAAACTCATTTCAAGAGAATTTGTTTTGTAAGCATTGGTTAACTCCAACAGAAATGTGTCCGAAAATGTGGTCAATAATATTCTGTATCACATCTGAAGTGAAGACGCAATTAATACATTTAAACAAAACCTTTTTTTGACCATTAGTTGAGTCTAAAGTATAGGTCTCTATTAGAGAACAGACATTTTCCACACATTTACCCAACAAATGATTGTCTGCTTTATTCTCATTAACTCTTTTGGGTTCAGGACTTGAATTTGACGGATATATTCCATTCAAACATTTATCGAAAGGGTCTTCAAATTTGATTTGATTTTCAGCTATGTTTTGAGTACTGGAGGGCTGACCACAACTCTCGATAACATATTTAAATACTTCTTCGAATCCAAATTCAGAGGCAAATGACTGAATGCTAACGTTATTGAGTAAATCCTCTCTCATCGGTTCGTTAATTGAATCAATTGAATGAAGTAATCGATTGACCAGAGGTTTGACATTTAGTTTGATTTGCAAATCATTGTTAGACTTAGACTCGATGTTTGACATTAGATTTGAAAATAGTTTTGGTTTCGATTCTGAGTTATTCTGAGTGTCACTCAAATCAATGGACTCTGAGTTCAATGGATGTGAATATGAATTGTGTTTTTGCTTAAAGTGTTTGTTTAACTTCCAATTCGTTGAAAACATTTTATGACATTCTTTACATTTAAAACCGGACGGAAAATGAGATTTAATGTGAAGACTCAATGCTTTACGAGTGGTATAAGTCTTGGAACAGTTCTCGTAAACACATTTAAATGGTTTGTTCTCGAAGTGACGCATTAAATGACATCTGAGGTCACACTTTTGATAAAAGGTTTGCTTACAATCATTTAAAAGACACGAATAGGGCTTCTGTTGGATATAAATGGATATAAAGTGATTACAAACTAATTGAAGAATAAATGAAAACCTGATTTAAATGTCTTCTAATGTGTCGAACAATAAGTGAAGACTTATTAGTCTTGAAATGACACAAATGTGTGGAACAGACATACATTTGTCGATTGTTTTCTTTAAATTTCTTAAAATATTGCAAATAATTGTCGACACAATCGGTGTTTACATATATTTTGTTGATCTCTTCGTCGATTAAATTGATGTCCATTTGTGTCATTTGTTTATTAGATTTGTGTCCACACTTTTCAAACATTTGTTCAATAATTGAATTCATTTTTAAATGAAATTAATTTTTGACTCAAATTTTCATTTATTTTTTCGAATCCAATGTTTGAGAAGTGATTCGATTCTATCGTTTGAATTAGAGACCCAAATCGGACCGGACCGGACTCGGACGGATCGGACAAAAGGCCAAAATTTTCGGATCAGGACCGGACGGACTTATGTCTCTAAAAAGGTCGTAACGGACGGACTACGAGTGTTTTTGTCCGAAATTTATTAAATTATAGAAATTTTACTATTTTGTTAGAACTTTATTTTATAAAGTGTTTATCTATTATTGAATGAAACAAAATTTTAAATATCCTTTAAATGAAAGATATTAGTCAAATATTTATTTCATTAACGAAGTGATTATTTCTATATATTATATTTTTTTTGAAAAAATTGATTAGAAACATTTTCTATGACCAAATTGATATTTACATTGAAGAGGAAGAGAAAGTTTGAGAGTTATTTATAAAATATTTTTTCTCTAAAAATTGATTAAAATAATTTCGGACGGACCAGATCGGACATAAGAATTTTGCTTTTCGGACCGGACCGGACCGGACGGACACTTATTTTTGGAAAAGTCGGACGGATCGAACAACAAATTTTCCGTCCGATTTGGGTCTCTACTACCTGTAATATTTTGAAATGTGTAAACAAACTAATTTAATAAATAATAAATTATTATTAGAAATAAGCTCATTTTTTAATCCTTTTTTCAATGCATACTTTTCACTGGTTTATATTTTCAAGCTAATATCTAAAGTTTTATACTATATATTCCATGTCTTTGCTTTTTAAAATGATTTTCATATAAATTATTCATTAATTAGTTAAATAAATAATGAAAGTCTTAATAAGTTTCGCACTGA
>JAQFZM010002536.1:0-13374 GCA_034695785.1 Galumna obvia | reverse complement strand
AACAAACACTTATTTTCACTCAAATAAAGTTTACAAAAATAAGGTCTAATGAAAGTTGAATTACAAGAATTTTTAAACGTATTAATGACTTTATGTCTGTCTTATAGAAAGTTATGCAGATATAGTGCGACAACAATTCAATAGATTTGATGTCATCTCTCAATCATTTTGAATACAAACACAAAAGTCTGTAAATTACGTAAAAACATAAAAACCAAAATTCTGTAGTCCTTTGAGTGAATACAAACAGAATAGTATAAAGAAAAACAAATTCTATGTTTTATTATATCATTTGATTTGTAATTCGTCCAAAGATTACGTCAATTATTGTTTTATAACTAATTAAAAGTTATTAATTTTTAAATTTCAAATTATTTAGAATTAAATCTACTTTTAGTAAATATTTTAAACTATTCTTTTATAATCTATTATAACATTACATAAAATATAACTTTAAATCAAATAATTGACGTAATGTTTATAAAAAACACAAATTAAAGGTTTATAATGGCGTAAAAATTGTGTTTCTTTATACTACTCTGATTTTAATTACTTTTTTGTTTAAAACCTTATTTATCTCAAATGTTTAATACTTTTTTTGGGAGTTTTCGCACAAAATTCTAAAAATAGTTTTTAGAGAAAAATCACATTTTTTTGGAACCGTTTTTACACAAATTGTGTTCAGCGATGGTATGAAAGATAATCACAACTTTTTTTAATTAATTGAATGATAGGAAGACACCGAATGGACGGATATATTGAGAAAACACGGAATCATTGGCGACAAACCAAAAGATGAACCAAAAGAAGAGACCGAAGAAATTATTTCCAGTTTTGATAAAAAACTTAAAGAAATTCAAAGTGAAGACGATTTGAATGATTTGGAAGAAAGTGATGAACACTTTATCAGAGAATACAGAAACAGAAGAATCGCTGAAATTAGAGCTAAAGCTTTAATCCCTCGGTTTGGAGACTTAAGAGAAATTACTGCCACTGATTACGTCCAAGAAGTGAATAACGCGGGAAATGACATTTGGGTCGTTCTTCTTCTCTATGAATCCGGGTATTCACTATTGACTCAATATTTTTAATGTTTTATTCACTTATCTTTGATTTGTGTCAAAGAATTCCCGAATGCAGTCTTTTGTTGCGAATTATCTCTGAATTGGCGACAAAACATCAAAACACAAAATTTCTGAAAAGTATTGCATCGCTTTGTGTCCCAAACTTTCCCGATTCGAGTTTACCCGCAATTTTTGTATACAAAAGCGGTCTTCTTATCAAACAATTGATTGGAAACAAAATATTTGGAGGAATAGATATGAGCCTCAAAAGTAAGTATTTTGTTAACAAATGAGTCATATAGTGAAGTGTTATATAGTGTTATATAAGATCACATCAAATAATATAAGGCAAATGTTTTTCGGATATTGATTAGAACAAATTCATAATTGCAATTTGAAAATGTTCTAGTTAAAGTTAAAGTTACTCTTTACTCTAAAAATTAAAAAGTAGTGGAAAATATCATTTTTATATTAAAATGAGTTTATATCGTAATTTAACTAATTTTTGATAAATAATTTCAATTCAAACAAAAGGTGTGGAACGTATTCTGTGTCAATTGGGAGCCCTCACTATTGAATCAACCGATGAATCGAAAAGCGATAAGAAGTGCAACAAATTTTACGAAGAATATGACGATTGAATTGTCTTAAGTTTTAATGCCATCCGAAGAAAATTTAAAAATTTTTCATAAACTAATGATAGCATTAATGATGAAATATTCGGTAAAAATAAGTTTTATATAATATATAATTAGATGTTTAACACAATAAATAAGTTGCTCTCAAAGCAGACAATTATTAATTATTAATTATTTATTAAAGAGATAAGACCGACGTTAAGCTACATATGTATACAATTTTCTGCAAAATAAACAAACATTAAATTTTGACTTAAATTCAGTGAAATACCTGTCTTCTGGAGTTCGCGCCAAATATTCCCTTTCAATGAGGCCTTCGATTCTCTTCTTTATAATTACAGGACTCGGAAGAAAACGAGTCTTCAACTGTTCCGTCACCTAATTATAAATATTAGTACATTTCTTAACAATTTTATGAAAGTATACCTCCGCTACAAGACTTGAATGAGTCATTCGTTTCCTCGCTTTCATAATCCTAACGATCGCCGCCTCTATTGTAAACATAACGTTAAGGAAAATATATTTCTATATTTTTAAAAAACAAATGAAAATAATTTAAAATTTAGTATAAATGAAAGGATATTCATGTTTTCTGTCCTCATCCACTTTAGATCGCGTCTCTTTCCGTTCCGGTTCTGATTCTCCTTTTGCTGTCACTAAAATCAAATTCAAATAATTTAATAATTTTGGAAAATTAATCAAATAATATAATACCTGCTTGAATCTTGACCCGGTGCAATTTAGATGTGAACGAATCGTTTACCATAAATATATGATTCGGTTCTAAAATCAGTTAATTAGGATAAATGTAAAACATATTTATTAACGAAATAAATACCCATTTCTTTAGTTTTAGGAGTTTTAATGAGAACTCTTTGAGTGGCCTTCCCCATCGCCAACGATTGAAGCGCTCGAACCAAATCTTTTTCAGAAATGTCGGTCTCGTTTGCAATGTCTTCATAAGTAATTTTGTCTCTAGTATTGAAAAGCATTAAAATACACATTTGATGAGTTGACACTTGTATTATGTGTTTTCGAGGAGTAATTTTAGTCAAATTAATGGCATTCGCGCTAATTTGAGTGCTCTGTAGTGCCGAAGATGTGGTCACTGTGTTGTCATAATTGGTAGCGTTAGAAGAACACGGATTAGGATTTTGTTGGTTTGGATCTGTTGTTTGCTCTTCTTTTTTGGCGCCATAAAAGATAGCGTTGAGATCAGCCCAACCCAATTGTGACTGAAGTGTCAGTTGTCTACCGCTATGTTTTCCCAAATAAAAACGTCTAAACGCTTCGAAAGCATTTCTGGGGGCCGAAGGAATGTTACACTTGGATGGAGTCGATTGTGTCGGCCAAAAGCCAGTGGTCAACACCCGTACGTTTAAGTCAACCCCATGTAAATTAATCTAAATTTCAAATAAAATATTAATTAGTGAAAAAACCATTATTTTATACATTTGAGGAATTGATGTGAGATTTGAACTCTTCCATCATTGTATTGGACACAGAAATGTCTTTAAACATTCCCTCTAATTTAGATGTGAACTGACAGCCACATTCTGTCTTCAATTTTGAAATCATATTCTTTTCTGAGTCGTCGGAAACACTTTTGTTGAGCAGAAGTCGTTTCGCTAAATGTTGTTTATAATAACGTTCGAAGACATCCTTTTCTTGCAAATATCTGAACAAAACCATAGTTTTATCCAAAACCTGTTCGATTTCCTGTTCTGTCATTCCTTTAACTCCTTTTTTAAGTTTATCGTCAATAAAAAGAGAGAGATATTCGGGTGACTTAGCGTTGAGATTCAGAAAATATTCAAAATCTTTTGCTATCATTTTTAAGAATTCTTTGTCGCCATTAAACGAATTCGAAAGAAAAGTATCGAATCTGTCCTTCAGATCGAGTAAAGACTAATTCAAAGTTTCAAAGATTAGTTTGAAGTGAAAATAATATAAATAAATAAATAAATACCTGAACAAAAGCGACGGCATCTCCTTTAGTAGTCTCTTCTTCAGTGACCAAAGCTTTTCCTTGTTCTCGAAGATAAGAACTGACACAAGTGATGATCGCTTGTAGACCATTAGGAACGCGACAAAACAGTTTATACATACAACACAGGTCTGCAAATCATAAAAATTGTTATATTTGTTTAAATAAAAATAAATAAAATAATGAAAATAATGAAAACCTTCTATTCTCTGATTTTTCAACATATGAACGACTCCTGAGTTCTCCATTTCAACGATGGTTTTCATGTGTTTACTAATGAGTTCCTCTTCAACGACGCGAACGATTTCAATTTCAGTGGAAGTGTCCAAATAATGTTTGGCTCTTTCGGCCTCTTCGTTGATCCGTTGTTCGACTTTCTTTATATAAACCGAAGCACTATTTTCTTCCAAAAACTTTTGGCTCTCAAACTAAATATCAAATAGTCATCAAAATATTAAAATAAAAATATTGTTTGAATACCCGATAGAATTCTGCGGACTGTTGGAGGAACGGGCGCTCAAAATCTTCTTCATAAACAGAACGCGATTCAATTCCCAATTGCATTAACATTTGACACGCGTTTCGAACCGCCAATCGGTCGATCACTTCACCCCTTCGTTCTCTCATAACCATTTCAAGAAGTGTTTCCCTTAAATGGTCGCGAATGTTTCCGTGTCGGACCACGTGATCTCTAAATAGATTTAGTCCTAAATTGTAGACATTATCGACACTATTTTGTTGTACATAAACGCGATCCTAAAACAAATAATCATCACAAGAGTGAACATAAAATGTGGAGAAGAGGACAAACCATATACATAAGTATATCCCTAATCATAGTCATACTGGTCTGGTGGTCATTCCACGCCTGGTTTAATGTCTGCAGAAAATTATTGTTGAGAGCATCGCAAACATCGACGCGAACCTAAAATAAGTTCAAAATCAGTGCAATTCTATGACCACAAATGAAAGTATTTCGGACAAACTTTATTGACTAAATGTTCCTTGACAACGTCTCTCAGTCCGCTGTAAAGTCTCTCTCCGTGTTTATGTAAAACCATTGTATATGCGTTTCGATACAATTCTTCAAAACTGAGTCCACTGTTATTCTTCTTTTGTATTTCTTGAATCGCATTCTTAAGGAGAGTCCATATATTTGAGACATATTTCTCATCCATCGAAGTCTTAATTGAATCATAAAATTAATAATAAATTGAAAATAAATGAATAATAGTATAAAGACTTACTGGAAAGGCTCTGATTCTCATTTTCGTATCCTTTTTCGGTTGTTTTAAACTCATTATTTAAAATCTAAAAAAAAATTTGAAAAACGTTTAAAACGTGAGCTCACAATCAATGAAAATAAATATAACTCTAACTCTCATTAACTCTCATTAACTCTCTTTAACTCTTATTAGAGATTATTAGAGAAATATTCAATTATTTTGATTAATGAATAAATTAATGATTAATTATTATTTGAAATGTCATACAAATGGAAGTGATGTCCACTACTGTCAGTCACCCGATTGTCCACTAATTTAAGACAATCAAATGCTTTGACACCAATCCTTCTTATAATAAGACTTTTAAAAAAAATAGTTTCTTTTTATTAATATTAAGAGATTTTAAGCATTTTATTCAATAAAACAAACGGCCATTAATTAGACTTAAATATAACTTCAATTGTTTTTTTTGAGTAAATTATATATTAATTTGATTACAGTATTCGTTTGAATACAAAAATCAAATGAAATGAATTAAATGAAGTGACAAAAAATATGCAAAAAAGTTGCCAACAATTGACTCAACTCAACAAAATTGGGTCCAATTTTTCAACCATTTGTTTGTTCGCCTTTGCTTTGACTCTCGTAAAGCAAACAACGCATTACCGACTTTTCACCAAAACTTTACATTTCATAATACACTCTCAATATATTACATTTGTATCATTGAATCAATTTTTTTAAATAATTAAAATAATAAAATTATAAATATTTTATATATATATTTAGGTTAAATAATGACAATAAAATTTTGTTTCTGAAAATCTTATTTTTATGTCATAAATATAATAAGAGAGCACTTAATGTGAAGGAATCCGGTATTCGAGTAAAAAAATTCAATCAAAACATAAATGTTGTGAAAACTTTGAGTCAATTCCTAATCCTTTATCTTTAGTTGACGTTATTATCCAAAATTTAATAAACTTATACTGTTAAGTGTTAACTCTCCTATCTTGAATCGGTTGGGACCAGCATTTTCAATTCAAGATAGAAATCATTCAAGATAGACCTAGATTCAAGATACCAGAGTTCAAGATAGGAGAGTTAACAGTATTTTCAATGAGCTTTTTTGTATTTGCCATGATCATTTATGTCAATATCATTTAGCTTTAAGTGAGTAAAGTAAAATGATCTTTATTTTATATTTTAATAATTTTATATTATTTTAAAAGTTTTACACTTCTTTTTTTCAGAGGTTTAATAATTCAATAATTATTATTACATTTGTATCATTTAAAATAAAACCCAATATTTAATAAAATTGTTCCCATTTTCAATGTCTTCATTTCAACTCTTAATATCTTTTTAAAACTCTCTCTCTCTCTCTCTCTCTCTCTCTCTCTCCCTCTCCCTCTCCTTCCCTCTCTCTCTCTCCCTCTCCCGAACATATATTGTTGATATAATTCATTTGAAAAACTAAATTTAAATAAACGTATTTTCAAATCAATTTTCTTATAAATTGTAATCATTTGCAATGGATTTGTGGTGTATTTCGGGTTTTGAAAATTGTGGTCAAACAAAGATAATTCTTCCGAATGAAGTAGAGCTACAAAATTTAGATTTAGTTTCTACCGATTCAATAGAAAAGAAAAATGAAAGCGAAGACAATACTATAAATTTGTCGGAAGGGGTAAAACGAATGTCTGATTTTGTCATAAATGTACCGAAAATAGCATTTTTGACGTTTCAAAACATTGGGAAAATGGATGACTCTTCTCATCATTATTTTGTGGGAGAATCTGATGAGAGAATATATGTGGGGCCTCCCCTTCTAATTATCGATTGCAATACATTTGCTCAGATTAATAGCACTGCACTCACTTTCTTTAATCGAAACCCATTAAACTCAAAGGGAAAACTAATTGAAGATCGAGTGAATACTATAGTGATTACCCCCGCAAACCACCAAAAGAGTCAATTAATTTTTGTGGCAAAAAATGGTTGTGTAGTCGTGAAGAGCGGCGGTTATCTCATTTGCGAATTGCCTATAGTTTTGGTTAAAACTAGCGGTGAATATATGACAATAAGTGGCGGTTCAACAAAATTGCTTAGACTTAAGCCGAGCACTCATTTGGCTCTTTTCGTAAATCTTCGAATTCCGGTTCCCATTATTTTTATGAGAAAAGACAACAAACAAAACCAACAAAATTGAAATAAATTTTATTTAAAATTAATTCTTTGAAAATCAATTTTGCGGTCAATTCAGAGTAAATACAGATATTTAACGAATAAGTTTTAATTTATAACACTTTTTTAATAATATTTTTTAAACATTAAATAGAACAAGTTCATCTTGAAACTCTTATTCTTTGAAATTATAAGCTTTATCAAGGTTTATTATGCAGGTAACTAAATGTAGGTAACTTTCAATTTATTTAAATAATCTTATATTCAGTTGAATCACCTTGATCTTTTTAAGCTCTCCAAATAGTTTTTGTCATTTTTTAATTGAATAAATGATTTGTTTTTTCAAAAGTTAAATGTAATGAAACGTTAATTTGTTTAATAAATCTGTGTTTTAGTCACTATATGTCAGTGCTTTCAATGTAATCAAATCATATTTTTATCTCGTTATGAATCGCAACAAAACATTTATTGTATTTTTATTTTGAGTTTTTATCAAATGAACTGAAAAATACTGAATTGTTTTAATGAAAAGTTTTCTAAGTTTTGATTTAAAGTATCGATGATTTAAATTAATGGTTAGTATTTAGTAATCAAACGATTTATTTGACTTTTTCTTAAACTTCCTCTAAAAGAAATTTCTTCTTAAGAATTTGATAAAACCGGTCGAACCAAAAACCAGAATTTTTATAGATATAACCGATAACTGATTATAACATTTAAAAATGAACTTTTCTTATAAATTCTTAATCTTTAAATAAAGTTTAAGTTCAGTCAAATGATTGATGTCTTCAAACTATTTTCTATATATTTTCTAAAAATTTAATCAAAGTTTTGTTCTAAAAAACATAAAAATATTTATTGTTATCTAAAGTTTAGTCAAAAAATCTGACAAAAGATATGATTTCATTGTTATTTGTGTGTATTTTAGCGTTGAGTTCGATATCATGTATTAAACCAAAAATGTCGTTTAAAGTGGAACCTTTTGGTCAAAATGTGTATGATTTGGGTGAAGGACCGCATTGGGAACCAAATTCTAAAAGTTTATATTTTGTGGACGCATTCGTCGGGAAAATACATCGATTAAAACCGACTGAAGAACGAAAGGATGAGTTCGATCTCAAAGATTTAGTTACGATTGTTATTCCTTTCAAAGATAGTGTCGAAACTCTTTTAATAAGTTTAAGGAATAAAATCATTAAATTTAATATAAATTCTGCAAATTATGAAACAATTGCTGAAATCGGAACCGAATTTAAAGGCAAAGAGAGATTCAATGACGGAAAAGTTGATTCTTTGGGTCGTTTATGGATTGGAAGTGTTTTTGATGGTCCAAATGGTGCCGTTCCTCAGAAGGGAAGTCTTTATAAACTGGTAAAGAATAAGTTCTTGAAAATGGCTGAAAATTTTACGCTTTCGAATGGAATTTCTTGGAATTTAAATAATACTAAAATGTATTTCAATGACTCAGAGGACCGAAAAATTTATGTCTTTGACTTTAATTTAGAAAAGGGTTTAATTTGTGAGTAAACCAAACAATCTTTGATTTAATTCAATTAAATTGTATTCATTTACTCATTTTAATGAACTCTTAGCGAATAAAAGAGTTTTTATAGATCTCTCCAAAAGTCCTGATTTTAAAGCTAATGAATATCCGGATGGAATGACTACCGATAAATCCGACAAACTTTGGGTATCCCTCTATGGGGGCGGAAAAGTGGTTCAAATTAACCAAAACAGCGGTATTTCTCCTTTTCATCCTTTCTATCCATATAAATATAGTCGAATACAAATCTAACTAGGATAACTTAAATGTCTACAGTTCTTAAACAACTTGAAGTTGGAAGAAATTTTGCAAGTTTATATTTAAACCCTCTCCCATTGACTATATAATTTGATTTTTTTGTACATTAATTTAAAGAATCAAAAATAGGGAAAAATTAATCTCTCATATAATATAACATAACAACAAAGTTTGATACCCTCTCACAGCACCGCTTTATTTTAGTGCTGATCAAAAAATGTGAAGCAACAAAATAATTTGCTTCTTGCAATTATTGCTTCTCTTATTATAGAGAAGTATCTGATTTTAAATAATTTTCGGTTATTTGAAAATCAGGTAGAGTTGAAAAATGGGTCGAAATTCCGTCTCCTTTGACGACATCGATTGCATTCGGAGGCAAACATTTAAATGAAATGTTTGTGACGACTGGAAATACTGGACTCTCACACCAACAGAAAGTAAAGTATCCAAACGCTGGAAAATTGTTTCGGATAACCGCTTCAGATTCAAGTTTTGGTGCCGATAGACCTCAACCTTATTTTAATCCCCAAAAATAAAAGATTAATCCAAAGATTGAAATTCTAGTGTCACTCAAATTCTAAATTAATGTCAAAATTCTTAAAATTTATTAAAGATTAATAATTAGAAATAAAAATAAATGATCTAGATCATTTGGGGCAATATTTTTTATTATTTTTTTAATTTTTATTAAAAATATTCAAAATTTGGAAAAAAATATATTTAATGTTTTAAAGAGTTTCACGATTTTAAACAACTTATGAATCATTTAAATAATAAAATTTCAGACATTAATAAGTTATGAATTATAGTTATTTTCTCTAAAATGTAATATTAGTTAACAATCAAATAAAATCCATAGATTTTGACGCTCTGGACATAACAAAAGTCATTTAAATTTTTAAAAACTTTAGATTCAATTTTCTAACATAAGTTAGAGTTAGAGTTAGGTAACAAAAAATTTATGATTTGATTCAAAGTTGAAATCGAGAGACTTTTTTTTAATAAATTTAATAATAAATTAAATGAGACTAAAATTTTTTATAAATTTAACAAAAATCACTTATTATTAACACCTGACCATTGGTAAAGATATCCGGTCCATTTATTAGTGGCAGAGTTTTGGTCAACAGAAGCAAATGCTTGGAATAAATTCTGTTCTTCAGGGCTTAGTTTAAGAATTGTGGCCAAAACTGGAATAAGTCGTTGTCTTTCGTCGTCACTATTTAATGCTATGAACTGAAAAAAAATAAAAATAAAATTCTTTATGAAAGGAATCGACAAATACTTTAACGACGATATTCTTTAAATATTCCAAATTATTTGCGACTTCTATTCTATCAATACTGCGTTGGAGGCGACGAATCTCTTCTTTGAGAACTTTGTTTTGCTCTGACATTAGATTATTATTGTTTTCACTCTCTTCTAAGAGCTATAATTAAATTAAATATATATATAATTTCCTTTAAATACAAATGTTTTAAATTAAATAATATTTAAATAAATAAATGTATAAAATATTGCATAAATTCTTTTAAATGAATGAGAATAAGAAATAAGTATATATATATGTTACCATGGTCAAATCTTCCACTTTGTTTTGAGCGATTGTTAGATGTTTAGTGAAATCTTGAGTCGCTTTACATTTAAAATATTTTTAAAAAATATTTTCTATTATTTTTTAAACTTACGTTTAATTTCTTGCGTTTCAGAAGAAAAGAGAATTTCTTTAAGAATATTACCGGACATCGAAGTCGGAGATATAGAAGTCTTCTATGAATTATTCATTTATTAAGTATTAATAAACAGAATATTTAAAAAATACCTTTTCTGAAATAGAAAGGGTTTCAACACTTTCTAAATCATCTAAAGTACTGTTCGATTGATTGGATTTATTAAAACAATCACTCATTTGATCTGTATTTGCAATTCTTGAGATTTCGATTTTCAAGTTATTGATCTCATTATTGGCTTCATTTAACTTTTCTTTAATTAAATCCATTTCTAAAATGTGTTTTTCTTCTAATTTTTTAATTTGAGCCTAAAATATATAATATATTTCGAATAATTTTAATTAAAACAATTTTCCTGACCTTAAAATGTGTTTCATTTTGTTTTCTTTCATTAGTGATCGAAGTTTTCATTTCCAGTGAAATAGTCTTTAGTTTTTCATTTTCATTCTTAAATTCATTGATTCTATTTATAGGTATAAATAAGTTTAAAAGAAAATATAAGATGTAATACCTCTCTCTTAAAGAACTGATGGTTTGATTGGATTCATTGATTTGAATTTTTAAAGAATTATGACTAGAATTCAATTCATCAAAACTGTTATCGAGAGTTTCCTTTTCTGATAAAATGTTTTTATGTTTTTCCCTAAAATAGAAATTAAAATAAAATATTTGTCACTAAAATTCATATAATTATTACTTCAAAGAACTTAATTCTGAATTTAAAGTATCAATAGTTGTCTCTAAGGTTTCAATTTTCTTAAGATTTCTATCATTAGTTTGGGATCCGTTTTGTTTAAGAACTTTACAAACTCTATTCCGATATTCTTCATATTTAATGTCTTTTTTCTTGATTTCAATTTCCATATCATTAATAAGTGTTTGCATTTCAGTTATTTTCATTTCAAGAGATCTAACTTTTGCACTAAAAGTCTCGTTCGAAGATTTCAATTGAGTTTCTAAGGAATGTATTCGAGAGGAACTCTCAGAACATTGGATTTTATAGTTTTCTATTTCCGAGAGCTGTGTCTCAACTGTTTCGCTGTATTTTCCGATATCTTCTTTAAAATTAAGATTTTCTTTTTCCAAATTTTGTAATTTAGAAATGAGTTCCTGTTTTTCTTCTAAAATCTTATCAAAATTACTTATCTCTTGATTGGCTCTTTCAAGTCTATCATTTAAATCAAGGATTTCCGAAGTCTTAGCACTCAAGTGATGCCTGAGTTCACTAATAGTTTGTTCTAAACCAGTGTTAGAAACTGCTCTTTTCCTTTCAGTGTCCAAATCGTTTTGCAAAATAATAACTTTTGATTCAAATTCTTTGTTTTTAAGTTCTAAAAATTGTTTCTCTTCTTTAAAACAACTAATGTTTGTCTTTAAAACTTTAATTTCTTCTTTTGATTCTTCGAACTGTTCTTTAATTTTAGTCAATTCATTACTATTTTCAGTTAAATTGCGTTCGAGTTCTTTGTTTTTTGCGGTCAATGACTCGCTTTGATCCTGAAGTTTATCATATTCTGATTGCAATCCCTTTAATTAAGTCAATAAATTGAGTTAAAAATAATTTATTGCAAAATAATATATTACCTGAAAATTCCTAAAAATTTGTTGATAAGAATTAGACTTTTGTTCCTTTTCTGCATTTTTTAGTTCTGCCTTCAATTCATTGCATTCACTAAACGATTTTGAGAGCTATAAATAAATCAATAAAATAAATATTAAACATTTTTTGTCAAATTTAATACTATATAACTCTTTAATTCATTATTTTAATCTCAAATCTCTTCAAATGTTTTATTAAAACTCAATTTTTAATGAAATATATCTATAATTTAAATATTAAGTTGAGTTTAATAAGTTTGTTATTCATAAATTATAATAACTTATCTAGCACCAAATTACAACACTTTAAACACTCATTAATAATGTTTAGTCATTTAAATTCATATTATATGAACAAGGTTCATTAATTTTAAATTCCTATATTAAAAAACATAAAAATTAATTATATTTTTGCTTATTTTCCTCATTTAAAGTTCTATCCATTAATTAATTAAATATAGAATCAAAATTAGGATATAATTATTTATTTATTAATTACTAATTACTTATTAATCACTTAATAATAAGTTAATATCAAAAGAAAAGAGACGTTAAATAAAATAAAAATAAAATGAGATTTAGATCACCTGTTCTTTAGTGTCATTTAACTCTTTCTTCAATTTGATGGCCAACGCTTTGAATTTATGTAATTTATCTTCACTTTCGGTAAGTTTTGTTTGCAAATTGTTGTCTGTCTTCGGATTGTCGTCTAATTGTTGGCAACCGTTGACTAAATCGGTATTAATTGTTGACTCCATTTCTATTGAAATGTTTAAAAGCCATCAAAACTCGTCGACAAAAAAATGTAAACAAATAATAAACACAAATCAATGGTCTATTCATATAAGATATGACTTAAATTAAATAAAATACGAATCAGTTTTTAAATATTCGATAGAAATTAATACTTATTATAAAAAAATGAAAAACATTTTAATTGTATTCGAATATTAATTGTAAAGAAATGATGGTTTTAACTATACTTTAATTCTAACAATAAAATTAAAGAATACTAAACTTTTACTTAAAATTAAGAGTTTTTCTGTTTATAAGACTCTTTTGAAAATTTCAATCAATTTATAGAAACTATTTAGTGTTAAATCAATACATAAGTCATTGCATTAAATAGTTTTCAAATTTTC
>JAQFZM010002535.1:0-13376 GCA_034695785.1 Galumna obvia | reverse complement strand
TTATATTCATAAAACAAACTTTAATACAACTTCAAAAATTTTATGATTCATTATTTATTGTAAAGTTTAGCACGTTCTTTTTTATAAGCTTAATCTTTAATCTTCATACGAAAAATGAGGACTATGATTATGATTTAGAGATTTCCATTTGCTATGGATATTGGTTTCCATAGCATATTTAGGGTAAAGCAGATTAAAGCAGTAAAGGAGAAAAGAGGGTTAGAAGTGAGATAACTCCGCCTTCTGACAGTCGCTAATTATGAATATACAATAAAGAATTTGAAATGATTGGGTCATTATTTTGGAAATATATTTATATAAATTGCAAAATAAGAATATACTGAAATTTGTTTTTCAGGATTAACCCCTGATTGTCATTAAATAATATAATTTCTCTTGTACATTTTCCCATGATTTATAGTTTCAATATTTTCTTGGTCAAACAAATTCAAATATTTATTTTATACCTGGTAATCCTTTATAAAATATTCAGTTTCATATATTCCTTCAAAATTAATTATATCATATGTAACTTGATATTCATGTTAAACATTATTGTTATCGTCTTAATTGATTTATTTTTTCACTTTTTCCCTTTCATACTAATAAGGTCAATTTGCTCTGATAATATACCTTGATTATAAGTTGCTTCATGAGACTGAATTAAAGAATTTATAACACTTTGTTTGTTTGCGGAACATTTTGCTTTAATTTCGATCTGAGCATTTTTATAGCATGATCTAGGAGTCATCGATTTGTGAATTAAATTTTAAACAGAAAAGTCTAATCAAATTTTGACATTATCTTTCCTATTTTCTTTCTTATTTACTTTCTTTCTTTTGTATTTATTTCATTCTATTATATTTACCAAGTTTATTTAAACAAGGGAAAATTTAACAAACAAAATAATTAAATTCAAATAGAGTGACAAACTGCACTTGATTATAAATTATTGTACTTGATTTCATAAAATTAAAAATATTTTGAAACACATTTCTTAAAATTCATACATTAAAGAAACTAAATATTTATATAATGAATAGAAGTCATCTTTTTAAACAAAGGTTTAATGTTAGGTCATGAGTTGGATTTGAGTGGAGTTGGGTTTGAGTTAAGTTAAGATTTGACATAATGTTTAAAGTAAATCCTAATTTATTTATATTAAATTTGATTTAACCTTGATTTTGCTTTAAAAAAATTATTTACTAAATAAATACATGATATGAACTGGATTACAACTTGATTATTTGTTAAAGAGGTGGTCACTCTATATGAAAATAAAGTCAAAGACATAACTATATGAGTTAGCAAAACTTTGATTACTTTTGAATGAATTATTATATTTTTGAGCGGTTTTCAACAAAATGATCTAGGTTGGTTGTATTTTCATAAAAGATTAATAAGTTTAAGATTGTATCAAGATAAACCTAATTTTATCTATATTGTTTAAAATTTGGGAAAAATTCAATTTAATTTTTAAATTTTGACCCTCTTTAGCGTTTTTATTTTAGGTTTAATCAAAATATGCCCAGCAACAAAATTGCTTCAATTTATTTCCTTTATTAAAAAATCACAAAATATTCTGGATTCCATCTCTTTCAGATTTCTAAAAAAATACCCCATAGATATTTTTACAAAATTGCTAGATATTCAAATTGAAGTAAGTTATTTATTTCTTAACCGATTTTATTGATCTTGGTATCTTATCGAAAGGCATCTAGTCCTTTCTATGGAATAAAAAAAATTAAAAAATATTAGGAATAATTAAGGTTAAATCCTTGAAAAACTAAATTTTTGTTTGATCATCACAAAAATTATTTTATCTTGATAAATACTCATTTTTGTTATTAGTTTTATAAAATACCACTAATCTAGATTATTTTAGTGAAAACCGCTTTTAAATCTAACAATCCATTCTAAAGTAATTAATGTTTATCTAAGTCACATAGTTATGTCCTCGACTGTATGATAAAAATATCAAGAATAATGAAATATTTTATAGATAATACAACAAATGTTTATATAAGGAATTAATAAGATATTTTTTTATGAAATTAATATAATACTTTATCAAATAAACATTCTAATTTTGATTTAGTAAAATTTTACATACAAGAAAATAAAGTACTATATTTTTGATTAATTTCTCGGTTAAATAAGTTAATGGATATATTGGTAAATAACAGAATTAATTGTTATGACTTTACCGGAGATAAAGACGAATACGTTTTAAAATGGGTTAACAACAGGACTACAGACACTGTTATCACTGTTTATCCAAGTGCTTGGGAACCGTTTCTTATTTTTATATCAAAGAATTACACAGAATATCAATGGTGTGGACCAATGCTATTCTTTATAGAATATTTTGCAAATATTACTAATACTAAGTAAAATATATCTTGTTATTATCAAGTTAATTTCATTTTTTAAGGATTAGGATATTGCCTTTTCAAACACCTGAATCACTTTCAGAGGATGTACAACAAGGTCGTCGTTCTATTCCTGATATATTTCTTTCACAAATATCCACTTCACATTATTTTCGGTTTGTTATCAATGAAGGATTGGATATATTTACAAGTTTATCAACATACCAGGGCTATGTTCATGGCGACGCTATTCTTGCGCCAACTAATAAAGGTATAATTATTAAATAAATTCTATCTAGGTTAAAAATAAATTATTTAAGGCAAAAGTGAGAAATTATTTAAAGAATTCGAGTCACTTGAAAAAGAAGTTTATTTTGGAATAGTTTTCACACTTTTAATCATTTCGTCAATAATTGGTTTTTATGAAAAATCTCTTAAAATATTTTGTGAAACATTTTGGAATTATTTGTCAGTAATTCTATCCGACTATTTATCCCTTTCAAAGAGTAGGTCTTATGAAAGATTCATAGCTGGGAGTTGGCTCATATCATGCACTATTTTATTGGCTGCCTTTTCAGGAAAACTCCTAGATAATATTATTAAAGGCAACAAAATTGATGCAATTGAAAGTTGGGATGACTTATATAAGAGATTTGATCTTAAAATTCAAACCTCAGAGTATTCTCAAATTTCTAATTATATAAAGAATTTTCCCAACGAATCGATGGCCCAATCATTCAGACAAAGATCTTATATTTTGACAACAAAATTAAGATTTTTAAACAAATTAAATTTGACCAAGTCATTTTCGGTAAATCTGTGTTAGTTCTAAATTATAGACACCTGCAAATTTTGAAACACAAATTTATTTCCCTTAATTTTAAAGAAGACATTGATTTTCATATTTCACAAATTGGAGAACAAATGGAGCCATACTTCTCACTATCAAACAGAATATCAATGAATGATTCGCTGACCAACGCTTTTAACTTTGTGTATGTGATTTAAAGAATTTTATCATTACTTGTTTTAACATTTTTAACTAAATAACTCATTATATTTAAAATTATTGAAATTCATTTTTTTATCCCAAAGTATTAAAACATTCCGAGAGAGTGGTATATATGAACACATATTAAAGGTCGCACATAACCCAAAACGTGTCGGTCCCGACTTCGTGGAAAAATTTGTTTTAAGACAAACTTATAAAGATATTACAATTAATCAAGTTAAAGGACTAATCTATTTGAATCTACCTTTTATAATAATCTCAATAATTATATTTATCGTTGAAATACTAATTAGTTGTAATATTTAAATGTTTTCAGTTAATAATTATTTTTATTCATAGGAATGGTTTTTTCATTAAATGATTTAATGTTTTATTATTAAATTATTTCGTTTTAAAATTTATTTTATTTTAGATTGTTAATTTTCTTATTGTTTTGATAGTTTCTAATTGAGCATATATATATTCTTTAAAAATGTTCATTGTTTATAGTATAATATCCTAATTCATTTAGTTTAAAACTATGATAGATTAATCCAACTTTATTCAACAATATATACTTGGTAAATTAAGAACTTTTTTAATTTTAAGATTAAAACTTTATTTGTCTTAATATAAATATAAATTTCTTAAATTTAACAATTTCATATAAGATTAGGTTTCTTTGTTTCAATCTATTATATAAATATAATCAAGTTTATGTAAATAAAATAATTTCATCTAAAATAATTAAGTTAACATGGAAAATTTTGATTAAATTTTTTATGTAACAATATTTATAATAAAAAATAAAATAACAATAAGTGGTGGGTATTTTGGTCAGAACTAAAAGGAATATAATAGGGAGTATTTTGAAAATGACTAAAAATTGCTTAAAAACAAATAAAACTTTTATTTTAAGGTATTTTTCTGACTTACCTGACTTTATTTAGTCATATTTTATAGGAATTTAGCAAAATTATTGCATAAAACTTAGAATTTTTGCCAAAAACGGGGGGGACGGTTCCTTTTACTCTCGTCTAAGGGAGGTATTTGTCCGATTTTAAGCTCCAAGGGGAGCATTCAGGAATACACACCTCCCATTAGCCATCCCTGGTTATAGTGATATACTAATTAATTATATTTCATATCCTTGAATATTACTGGCAAAGACCTTGCCAAGCTAGGCCAATTATTGCTATAACAAATAATCAAGTGCGACAGATCACCCTATTTATTTAGAACAAAACTGATGTCTGAAATATAATAGTTTTAAAATTTTCAAACTTATAGAATAAGGGAATATTTATAAAGATGAGTCAATTTGCCTTGTTACAAATGAGTAAGTTGGAGGTGGTGTTGATGGGATCGTTGACAAAATTGTAAGCTCTTGTTGAAAACTAGATTCAGATGATAATGTGTATAAAACAACTTGAGTGCTTTGTTGACACACTTCTTCATAGGATGGAATTTGATCAGTGCATCTAATAATTTGATCTTGGTTATAAACTGGATTCCGAAATGTGTTTGAATTATTCGTAGAAGAATTTCGAATTTGAAATTGCTCTCGGTCAAATTTATATATAATCTTGGCAAAAGTATAACCAATAATTGAAGCGATTAATAAAAAGACCACGATTATTAAAAAATACAAGTAATCTAAGAATATGATCAAATAGATAAATGCAAGGACAAATGCATTAAGTAATATAGAATAAATAAGAACAATATATTTGTTCTCTCTATTTGTTCCAGTATAGCCAATGATCTGGGTAAGTAACATAAGAATTCCAACGCCATTTATAAGAGATAAATTTTTTCCCTTAGGAAAATATTATTTGAAACATGGAATTTTTTTAATTTTTTAACAAACCTGATTATCATCTTCTGAAATTTCCTTAATCCAAAGATCTAGGTAAAGTGTTATTCCTAGATCAACAATTATAATAAATATTTGAAATTTAATTAAAGCTCTCTTTAAGTCCCAAAAATATTGACTTCTAGTGGCAGACATTTTAGCACAGAATAAACTGTAATAAATATTTTCGAAAACATAATAAAAATTTTTATTTTGTTTTTCTAAAAATGTTTTCATAACAAATTTCATAAAATATTATATTTTATTATCAAAGATAACAATAACTTGTTTTCCTAAGAATTTATAATTTTATAACTTTTATCAATAAATTATTATTCTTATTAATTTTAGTTTATATTTCAAGTTCCTTTTAAAAACTTATATCATATTATCTCGTTAGCAACAGCTGATTTAAATGAGATTGAACATATGTTTTAAAATATGCTTATCGTATTTACTGTGATAAACATAGTATATGTTCAAGATCATTTATACCAGAATTCTGGTATTTATGGGATAATAAGGTATAAGTTTAAAAAAGACAACATAATTTACAAATTAATCAAGATTAGATTCAGTAATATTTTCCAGTTTTAGTCTGTCGTCAATTGAGTAAGGTGGTGGTGGTGTTCTTGGTGCTATAGTCGATATAGGACCATGCTGAAAAAGTAATAAGATTCTATAAAAATAACATCTAGATTATTTCATAATATACTTCATTATCTGGTCTATTTTGGTAATTGAATTGAACTTGGTTATATATTGAACTTGTGTTATTGTTATCTATTGCAGTAAAATCCATTTGTGTTTGTTCTTGTTCATTTTTATGTATTGACATTGAAAAAGAAAATGCAAGCATTGAAATCAAACCAGAAATTAAAACAAATACCCAGATAAACGTATCTGAAATTGCTAGATAAATAAGAGCAAGGCCAGTTAAGCCAACTAATAGAGAATAGAGATAAATAAGGCATTTATTCTCTTTTACAGTTCCAACCAAGCCAATGATCTGGGTTATTATAAGAAGTATACCCAATATATTTAAAATGGATAACACTTTAACCTTGAATAAAAAAATTGTAACAAGTTCAGTTTTAAAAATAACATACCAGATCTTTTGTAGTTAAAGTATTTTTAATGAATACAATATTTAATATAAGAAGTATAACCAAGAGAATCATTATTACAAGAAATTCAAAAATAGCTAAAAACCATTTTATGCAGGAATAATATTCACTTTTATTGACAATTGGGTCATACATTTAAGCACTAATTATGTATTAAATCATTAGATGTTTGTTATTTAACTTAAATTTATTATTAATGATATCATATATTTCAATATATTACAAGTTATTGTTTTATTATTATAGATTACAATTAATTACTTCTAAGAAATTAAAATCTAAAACAACTTTCCTCAATAAATACATAAAATTGTACTTATTAAACAATATCTTAATTTTTATTTCAAATTTACCATGAAAACATTTATAAATTTCAGAAAATAGTAATAAAAGTAGTCTTGAATAAAAATAATAAAAAACAATTTCAATAAACCTTTGGATTGTTCTCAATTGAGTAAGGTGGTGATGGTTCTACATTCGAATTAGTTCCAAGATACAGTTGCTATATATAGAATATACTGTAGGCTTTGTATATTAACATTATTAAATTAAACTTTATCATTTATTGGATTTTGAAATGCAAAAATTCTATTAAATAATTTAATATCTTTTGTACATTTTCTAATAATTTACTGTTTCCTCATGTTCTTGATCAAACAAATTCAAATTAGAGATACAAATCGAACCAAACACGGATCATTGTCATTTTTCCGGTTTCGAACAGTACCGGACTATACCTAGAAAAATGTCCGAACGGACCGGATGATTGACTTTTGCTCAGATTTGGGCCTCCAATTCAAATAGTCATTTAGTCTTTGGTAATTCTTTACAAAATTTTCAATTTCATAACTTTCTTCAAAATTGATTAATTTATGAGTAACTTGGTATATATGATAAACATTTATGTTATCCTTATTGATTTCCTTTAAGCTTGTTAAATTTACGTTTCCTAGTTATCTTTGATAAAATTTAATATAAAAAAGAATCAAGAAGATCATTATAAATACGAAAATAAATGCCAAATTAGATAAAATTGATAAATTTGAATCTAATTCATTTTCATTGTGAGGAGTTTTAGAATGAAGATTATTATGAAGCTCTAAAAAATAATCAAAAAAAAGAATAAGTCTTATGAGAGTTTGATAGCTGGGAGTTGGCTCATATCATGCACAATATTACTAGCTGTATTTTCAAGTTAACTCCTAGACAATATTATT
Source organism: Galumna obvia (assembly GCA_034695785.1). Classification (NCBI taxonomy): domain Eukaryota; kingdom Metazoa; phylum Arthropoda; class Arachnida; order Sarcoptiformes; family Galumnidae; genus Galumna; species Galumna obvia. The sequence continues at coordinate 5,814 of JAQFZM010002535.1, read as the reverse complement.
AAAGGCAAAAAATGACATAATTGAAAGTTGGGATGACGTATATAAAAGATCATATCTTGAAATTCAGACTTCAAAATATTCTTACATTTCTTCTTATTTTAAGAATTTTGTCAAAAATTAGATGAATCAATCATTTCGACAAAGATCTCATTTTTGACAATACAATTAAGAATCTATGAAAAAATTAAATATGAACAAGTTATTTTCGTTAAACCTGTTTTATTTCTAACTTCAATTCTGGACTTTTTGAAAATTAAAGTGCGCGCTTGAAAATATGAACAATAATTGATAGTCATTGGTCAGTATCTTTTTATAATAGGGTTTGATTATGATACAACGTATATTCAAGGTGAAACATTTGATGTGACTAATTATAAAAGGGTTTTTTATGAACCTGGTTATATTATTTAGGAATAAAAAAATAACCTAAAAAATGCTAGAAAATAGCTCCCCGTTATTTTCAAATTTAGACCTCGTAAGGGGTATTCGATAATTCTCCCTCCTCAATTTTTGACATCTCTGGGTATGAGTTAATAAATAAATACAAAACAGGTATATATTTATTGCTTTTTGATATAATTGAAATTAATATTAGCTTAAATTTCAGTTTTAACAGTACAACTGAAAAGCCTCTTCTAAAATGTACCTTGCTAATAGAGTTCTAGTTAATTGTAAATCAAAGATTTTATTGGGATTTGAGAGTATTGTTAAAAGAGCTTCAGAGGAGACATACAAAAGGAAGACTTCGAGAGTAATGCGGTTGAAGAGACAAATAAATTGAATGAATGTGTAGGCCCGCGAAAGTGAAAACACAATTGATTTATGGTTTTACAATAATTTTATTTCACATAATATAAATCATTACATTTATATAGAGTGAGAGCACAACTCATTTCAGTATTGATTTAAAACTGATTATTAGAGCTCCAAAAAGTATATGTATCAGGGCAGGTAAAATTTCTTCCCTTGGTCCTATCTGGTAAGGTCAGGTAAGCAATTAAAATTCGGTCAGGTCAGTTCCGGTAATTTGTTTCAATAACAACACTATATTTATTACCATATAAAGAGAGATGTGTATAACATGAATCTTTAATAAAATTAGCTAGCAAACATATACGTATGCATTATTATCAAGGGATGCAGAATATTTAAATAAATATTTTAAATGTTCCATATAAATTCCTAGGACTTTCAGAACTAATTAATTATGTTATCAAGACTCTTTTAGCAAATATTTATAATAAATACAAATAAATATTTAAATCGTTAATAAATATAAAATATTTAAAAAAATATATGGCAATTAAATCGTAAAATATATTGTTTTCCATATAAAAATTCAAGTTTCAAAAAGTTTTCAAAATTTTTAGAAATTTTTTGCAGCAAATATGTATCACAAGAAGAAACCCAACAATATCTCAATTGTAGTACCGAAGAGATTTCATTATTTAAAGGTTTACTGTGGGGTTTGAATAATTCAGAAAAATATTTTAAAATATTTAATCATTTAAAATTGATTCAAAATTAAATATAAAATGCTTATTTAGTCATTTAATAAATACATATGTATATAGATATTTATTATCAAGCACAATTTTAGAAGCTTTCATATTATTTTTTTAAAATTATAGCGAACATTGAGTACATAATTTTTTCTAATTTTACAAATTGTTTGTAAATTAAGAAATTTTTAAATTTTAAGATTAAAACTTTATTAATCATAATAAAAATATTATAAATTCGAAAAATTTAGCAAGTTTATATAAGTTTACGTTTCTTTGTTTCAAACTATTATATAATTATTTTTCAAGTTTATGTAAATAAAATAAATTCACCTAAAATAATTAAGTTAACATTAAAAATTTTGATTAAATTTTTTGTGTAACAATATTTATAATAATAAATAAAATAACAATTGTTTACATAAAAATTTAATTATATATTTTGTTTAGAAAATTATAAAAATATTCTTATAAAAAAGTCAAAATTTTAATTTAGTTAATTTTCATTATATTATTATAATCAATAAAATAAGTGAAATATATTTTTATTAATTATTAGGTCAAATATGTAAATGGATATATTGGCTAATAACAGAATTAATTGCTATGACTTAACCGGAGATAAAGACAAATACGTTTTAAAATGGGTAAACAACAGGACTACAGACACAGTTATCACTGTTTATCTAAATGGTTGGAAACCATTTCTTATTCATGTACCAAAGAATGGCTCAGAATATCAATGGTGTGGACCAATGCTATACTTTATAGAATATTTTGCAAATATTACAAATACTAAGTAAAATATAGCTTGTTTATTATAATATAGTTAATTTAATTTTTTTAAGAATTAGATTATTGCCCTTTCAAACACCCGAAACATTTTCGAAGGACTTGAAACGAGATTTTCGTTTAATACCTGATATATTTCTTTCACAATTCTTCACTTCACATTATTTTCGTTTTATTAATATAGGAATGGATGTTTTTACTAGATTATCAACATATCAGGGTTAAATTCATGGTGACGCTATTCTTGCTCCAACTAGTAAAGGTATAATCATTATTAATACACTATCTTGGTTAATAATTAATTTTGTAAGGCAAAAGTGAGAAATTATTTAAAGAATTCGAGTCATTTGAAAAAGAAGTTTATTTTGGAATCGTTTATTCACTTCTAATCATTTCTTCTATAATTTGTTTTTATGAGAATTCACTGAAGAATTTCTGTAAAACATTTTGGAATTATTTGTCAGTAATTCTGTCCGACTATTTATCTCTTTCAAAGAGTAAATCATATGAGAGGTTCATAGCTGGGAGTTGGCTCATATCATGCACAATATTATTGGCTGCATTTACAGGAAAACTATTAGATAATATTATTAGAGGCAAACATTTCGATATAATTGAAAGTTGGGATGACTTATATAAGAGAACAGACCTTAAAATACAAACTTCAGTATATTCTGAAATTTCAAATTATATGAAAAATTTTCCCAACGAATCGATGGCTAAATCATTTCGACAAAGAACTCATTTCTTGACCAAATGGTTAAGATTCTATGAACAAATTGACTATAACAAGACTATTTCCGGTAAATCTGTATTGATTCTAACTTATAGACACCTGCAAATTTTTAAACACATGATCATCTCTTATGGTTTGCAAGAAGACATTGATTTCCATATATCACAAATTGGAGAACAAATGGAGCCATACTTTTCACTAATAAGTAGAAAATCAATGAATGAATCGATGACAAATGCTTTTAATCTAGCGTATGTATATTAAATAATTTTTTTTATTTGTTTTATCAAATTGAAAATTATTTAAATGTAAATTTTTAAACCAAAAGAATTAAAACATTCCGAGAGAGGGGTATATATGAACATCAATTAAAAGTCGAACTTAACCCAAAACGTGTCGGACCAGACGGAGTGGAAAAATTTGTTTTAAGAAAATTTTATAAAGATATAACAATTGAGCAAGATAAAGGTATTTTCATATTGAACTTACCATGTATAATGATCTCTATAATAATTTTTATTATAGAATATATAATTAATTACAAAATAATTTTAATAATAATTAATTCTTATTTAAATTATTATAATTCATTTAATAATTAAAACATTTTTTATATTATTTATAATTTTTCTAAATGATCATGCATTATTTACACTTGAAGCTCTATAGGTAAAACATTTTTACATTAAACGAATATTATTTACTAAAAATTTTTATGTTAATTAATTTATCCAAAATTATTAATTCAATATTCTTTAAAAGAATAAATTGATAGACATTATAAAAAATTTTCAAACAATCAACTTTTTAAATGTTAAAATATTAACAATTAATATAATTTTTAAACTTATTAATTTATTTTTGTAAAATTTTGAACAAACTATTATAAAATAACTTTTTCAAAATAATCAAGGTTATTTCTAATCTATTATACTTAAATAAGAAAAGCACATAAGGGGTGATTCATTTAGTACGTACGCAATAATTGGCTAATTCTTAGACCCCTCTCCCTTCTTAATATACCGTCATACGCATAAATATTTTGTGAATAAAAGTTCGTACATAATGCCAGACCCCACTCAATAAGTTAAATATAAATTTTAATTATAAGCTTTATTTAGCCAATTTCCTAAATTATTTATAATATAAATATTGTCAGATATCAAATTAGCAGTAATGATCAATTCGATAGTTGTCGGGTTCGAGAGTTGTCGGGTAGTAGATATCACTCTATCTTGAGTACGTACCCAAATGCTTGATCCCCTCCCTTAAAAGTCATACTTTTCATACGCTTTTGGCTTACCCCTCCCTCTCCATGGCTGGGTACTTACTAAATTAATCATCCCTAAGGTAAATTTCCTAGATAACAATATAGATAACAATATTCTTATCAAGTATATTTATCTTATCTTATATTTAGAAAATATTTTATATACATTTTTAATCCGTAATAAGAGTTAAATAGAATTTATTGATTAATTATATTGATATATTATTTATAAATCTTTCATATCCTTGATTATTAATATCAAAAATCTTGCCAAGCGTGACAATTAATTGCGATAATAAATAATCAAGTGCCACAGGTCAACTTAATTATTCAGATAAAACTGATGCCTAAAATAAAATAATTTTAAAACTTTTAAACTTATAGAATAATGGAATAATTATAAAGATGAATCAATGTGCCCTGTTAAAAATGAGTAAGGTGGAGGTGGTGTTGGTGGGATCGGTGGCAAAATTGTATGCTCTTGTTGAAAACTAGATTCAGGTGATAATGTGTATAAAACAACTTGGGTGTTTTGTTGACAAACTTCTTCATAGGATGGAATTTGATCAGTGCTTCTAATAATTTAAACTTGGTTATAAAATGGATTCTGAAATGTATTTGAATTATTTGTAGGAGAATTTAGAATTTGAATTTGTTCTTGGTCAAATTCAAATATTATCTTGGCATAAGTATAACCAATAATTGAAAAGATAAATAAAAATACCACGAATATTAAACAATATAAGTAATCTAAAAATATGATAAAACAGATAAAAGCAAGGACAAATGCATTAAGTAATATAGAATAAATAAGAACAAGATATTTGTTTTCTCTTTTTGTTCCAACATAGCTAATGATCTGAGTAAGTAACATAAGAATTCCAACGCCATTTATAAGATATAAAAATTTTTCCTTGGGTAAATATTATTTGCATCATCGTATTTTTTTAATTTTTTGAGCAAACCTGATTATCATCTTCTGAAATTTTGCCAATTCAAAGATCTAGGTAATGAGTTATTCCAAGATCAACAATTATAATAAATATTTGAAATTTAATTAAAACTTTTTTTAATTCCCAAATATATTGGCTTTTAGTGGCAGACATTTTAGCACAGAATATACTGTAATAAATATTTTCGAAAACATAATAAATTTTTTTATTTTGTTTATCTAAAAATGTTTTCATAACAAATTTCATAAAATATAATATTTTATTATCAAAGATAACAATAACTTGTTTTCCTAAGGATTTATAATTTTATAACTTTTATCCATAAATTATTATTCTTATTAATTTTAGTTAATATTTCAAGTTCAATTTAAAAACTTATACCTTATTATCTCGCAAACAACAGCTGATTTAAATGAGATTGAACATAAGTCATGATCAAATCTAAGTAGGACAACTTAACAAGGAATATTTCCTAAACCATTTAATGAAATGTAATAAAATTTTGCAAGCATATACAATGACTCCCCCCATTGTTATATATAAGGTTAGATTTTTAAAATT
>JAQFZM010002534.1:0-13383 GCA_034695785.1 Galumna obvia | reverse complement strand
TTTTCCACATAATTTATAGTTGAAATCTTTACTTGTTCATATGTTTAAGCGGGCATTTTAAATGTTCCTATCCCTAAACATAACTAATGCCCTCTCGTTCACAACAATTAAAATTTATTATAATTTTGGCGCAAAACAACAAATAATTATCAATTCTAGTCATTACATGTAGCATATGATTCAATCTTTGAGTTATTCTTAATTAAATTTATTCATAGATAAAATAGCTATCTAATATTTTATATTTTTCGAATAGATCTATTTCTAATCAAGAGTTTTTCAAGAATCAATTTTCAAATTATTTATTTTAATTAAAACCAAGTTATAACCAGGGATGGCGTAAGTTCGAGGCTCTAGGGGAGTAGTAGTGTGGGGTATTTTGGGAAAAATCTTAGGGGGGTATTAGGGTAGGGTATTTTTCAAAAACCTCAAAAACATCTCTTTTTTCACTATTAAGCTTTTTATTGCTATTTTAGGCTGTTTAAAGATTATTAAGTACTATTATTATCATTTATGCATGGTACTTCACTCAAAAAGCTATAATTTGCTAATTTTTTATTGAAAAATGAATTTTTTGGTTAAAAATTGCTATCAAATATCGATAACTTGGATAAAAAATTTCAATTTAAACGATTTTTAACTCAAAATATTGTCAAAATTGATAATTTTCTTCAAATATTTGAAAATTTTTTCTAAAATTTTTAAAAAATCGGAGGTTACGCTTTGCGCCGGACCCGATTTTCTAAGGGATGGGGTTCTTATTTCCAATTTTTTCTAGGGGAGAAAATTTTCAATTTAAAAAAGTATTAATTTAACATATATAATTATTAATTAAATAAACATGATAAAATTTATTTAATTTTTAACAATATTTATATTGAAATAATCATCAAATGATTTGCAATAAGACAATCACATACAACAACCAAGATAATTTCTTTATAATAAATAGAATATTATATTAACATTAATATGAGCTCTTCGTTAGGTTTCGATAGTTATCCTTCAAAAGGAAAGAAAACAAAATTATTTAAACACAAATTGTATTAATAGATGAGAATCAGGTCTCGTCGATGAGTTGTTCGTTCTGTTGATTAGTTAGTGGCGAGACTTTGAGCACACCATCGGTTTGAGTCAACGCTTGTTTGGCTAAATAGCGCTCTCTTTTGATTTTGTGTTCCACGTGTTGGGGAATGTCCGGCACTAACACATCAATGAGTCGGCACACACTGAAGACCAGGTGCTCGAAGAGTACAATGAATGCCATTCGAGCAAACATTAACTTCCAGTAGAATAGAGTTCGTCGGCCCTCAGGGTCTCTGAAGTCTCGGTAACGACACGTTTGGTTCATTGTATGGTTGGGCGATACGGACAGAGTGTAGTTAATGTATCCCTTTAGGGATGTGTCGTAGTCTTTATCCGAACCAAATTCGTAGTGATATAAGAGTTTTGGTAAGAAGTCTGACGTAAATGCGATCAGAAATGCCTTAAATGAGTAAAATAGAAAATTATTAATTAATATCATTATTCGTATATTTATTAAAATAAATAATATTTATAAATTTTCTATTTTTTTATTCAACTCAAATAAAAAAAACTTGAAATTAAACCTTTAATAAATTGAATTATTATTTACAATAATATACATTTATATAAATATTACAGTTTATACACAATTGTCAATATCATATTTATTATTATTAATTAACTGGAATTGTTTTAAATGAAAAAATAGAAATTATTAAAGTCAACTATAACTTAAGATATTTAATTTTAAAATAAATATTTATTGCAAGAACTAGATAAAAGTTTGCCTTGAAGACCATTTCTACTAGATCTAAATTCGGCTCAAATACTTATTCAAATAAATCTAAATTACAGTCTTTAATTACTATTTATATAAAATATTGAAAATAGAAAATTATTGAATTAATTTTAATTTATTTAATTTAACTTATTAACTCAATATAGTTTATTAGATTAAAAATATATTTTTAAGGTTATTAATATTTATTTTGGAGATCTCAATCAAAAATTCTTACTTAAAACTAAAATTGTGAATTCAATTTGTTTGCTAAATTATTTTTATAAATATTCAATTTTATTTATAATGACTCAAAATAATTTTAATTCATTGTAATAATAAATTAACAAGTTCATGGGTATGTTTAATATCTCACTTAAATCCGGATAAGAATTCATTACTTACATTACTTATAACAGCGATATGTGAGAGAAAGTTAAGTATTGAAAACCAGACACCGATATTGTTAGCCCTATCGGGAACGGGTCGTCGGGTATGACACACGAGTTTGTGTGCGTCCAGTCTTATCTCAAACCAATTATTTATGAGTGCGAAAAACGGGGCCAAAGGAAAGGCCGCCACAAATATTGTTATAAAACCGAACTGTAATATCATTTCGAGATATTCTTCAAAGAGTCCCTCATATGGTATGAGTCGAAAGTCTTGTTCCCAACGCGTGAGGTTTCTATTGTTGTGTTGTATATTAGTTTGTTTCCGGTGATACCACGACTGTATTCGGGGTACAAATAATTCTCCGCAATTATTTATCACTTGTTTTCCAATCATTATTATCGCCAACTGTTGGGTCAGTTCCATAAGACATCCATAATTACTGCACTGAAATTATATTATAATTCTAATTAAAATAAAATAATTATAATATTATATTAAGATCATCTACTCATTTAAACATTAAATGTGAACCACAAGTAAAATTGAGTTTGTTCAAAATAATTACAAGTTATCTTATAATAATGTGTGTTAAATTGTACAAGATGGTAATTAATTTTCTTTGGAAACTCTATAATTTTAAAAATAAAATTAAGAATAATTTAAAAAAAAATATTAGGAATGCTTTATCGAAAAAATTGTAATGAAAACATTGCTATCAATAAAATAGAGGTATTCTGCAAAAGATATTTAATTTTGCCTTCAGATAATTTTCAATACTATATTAAAGGCAAACAATAGAAAAACAGATTTCTAAAAACTTTTTTATCTCATATAATCGTAACACCCTTCTGAAATTGTCAACCTTGTTAATATTTTCAAATTTATGGCTTCATAACCTTTAAATAGCTTAAAAAGCAATTAAAATTAAATAGTGAAACAATCGATGTTTTAAGATTTTCTAAAAATAACCTACCCTAAGACCCCACTGGGATTTTTCCCAAAATACCCCCCAACCAACCCCAACTCACCCCACTGGATTCGAGTTCTTAGGCCATGAATAATTTAAACGTATTATCACTTATTTTCTGACTAATTTGTTAAATATAGTGATCAAAAGACTAAATATTTGTTTGCAAAAATATTTCGATAATTGAGTAAAAATATGCTTGATAAAATAAATCCTATGAACTTCGTTTTGGTCCTGTCTTACTTTATAAAGTGAAATGACCCATCAAGTAATAGACAATGGTCCGTGTGTTGTCCCATAAGATATGGATCACTAATTAGAAGGTAAATACGAAGTTATAGACATTGATTACTGTCTTTTGTGACATATCTAAGAAAAACAATAATTTATATGAATTTTACACAAAATCTAAAGAATATTTCCTTTTATAGAGATATGATTTGTCCAAGGATGGCAAAACACTTCCGTTCAAGAGTGGTATAAGGGTAGGGTATTTTGGTCCGAGCTAAGAGGGGTATTAGAGTTTACTTGAAAAATGTCCCAAAATTGCTTAAAAACACATAAAACATCAACTTTCAGGCATTTTCTGACTTATATGACTATATTTAATCATAATTCAACTTATTTTATCAAAGTTAATGCAAATAACTAAAATATTTTGGCAAAAAAGGCAATTTTGTTAAATTTTCAAAATTTTAGAGGAACACAATTTGAGGTAAAAGCATGATTTTTGACAATTTTATGAATTTATTGAGGTTTCTCTTGACATTCTTCAAAATTCCTGCTATCTTTTTATTTTTGTGTTAATTTGTTTTCTGTTTTGCCAAATTTTTTCTTATTTTTTCCTCCCTTTCTCTAGGGTGAGGGCCCTCTGACTTACGTATAAGGGGGGTATTTTCCCGATTTTTGGCTCCAGGGGGGGGGGATTCGGAATACCTTTCCTACTTGCCATCCCTGGATTTGGCTGTTTAGTTAAGGGTTATTCGATCAATTATTGCTTAACAGTTAACTTTTTTTTTGAGCCACTGGTCATTGATTTTAGTACTGTTCTCTGGTTTAATGATTTCTGAGTATATCTCTTCTGTCAATAAATTTTAGATAATTGGTCTGCTAGTGGTCTCGACTCTAATTATGAAATACTGGACACATATTATTCACTGAAATTATAATATATTTCTTATTAAAATTAAATAATTATAATATAATATTAATATTATGATCATCAAGTAATAAACACATTAGCAAGATCATAACTTACTTAAAAATATAGGGAACATAATTTTATTTCCACATAAAGCAACAATATTTACAAAGAAACTTGGGCAAATAATTACTTTACTACTTTATATAACAAATTAAATGTATATTTTCTTCATAATAATTTGATATAAGTATTTCATGAAAATCAAAAATATTAAATTAAATACCAATTATAGGTTTAATCCCCCAATAAATCTACATGATGATCTTGCTAAAATATTTTTAACAAAAATTATTTCATATAAACTATTAAATCAAATATTTAAATATAAATGACTCACGTCTTCATTCCGAAGTACTAATAGTTTACCATAATTTCCGGGTCGGCCCACAAACCTTCCTTTGAAGAATGCGATATAAAATATGGAGGAATAAAAATTAAAGAATTGAAATAAAAACACTTTGAAAGCCAATTGATTATCAAATTCGGATTGTGTACGGTGCATTTCTATTTAATATAAATAATAATCACGTTAAAAATTCACTAATATCACCATGGTAATAATAAATTCATACCCCATTCAGTCAGTTTATAAGCCAACTTTTCATAAACCCTTCCGACACTCATTATTAGTAATAAATTAACGAAAGCACCCGAAGAGGTGGCGATTAGTGAAGCAATCGGTCGGAAGTCTTCGCTTTGAAAGTATTGGGTCGACACTAATATTATCCGATATATAATGACGGCTAACATGAATATCAACACTAATATTAACTGTAAATAAAATAATATCATTGAGAATATCACTAAATTAATAATTCAATAATGTATTAATTTTTTTAAAAAATTAACTTGCTCAAATATTTCTTAAAAATAATAATATCCTAGAACAGACTTGTCAAATAACCTCATGGGGCGAAATATTTTCTTAAATATACTGAATGAAATGACCAATTTGTTATATTGACCAAGAGTTAAATTCTCATAAAAAAATTTTCTCATCAAGATTACATTCTCTTCAATTAGAATTAATGCATTGTTATCTTAATTTTTATTTATCAAAAGAAAAATTAATTCTTAATAAATTAAATATTTTGTTAATTAAAATAATTATTTGCTAAATCAAATAATAATTTGAATAAATAATTAAAATATGCTTGCTCATCTTATATAACAGGCATGTAAATTTAGCTATAAAATGTTGATAAATTAACAAGCTTAAGCAAATAAATTAATTTAGTCACTTCCTTGGTTAAATTTATGCGTTTTCAATATGAGATGTGCAAGCATGTCAAAATTATCTAAATAAAATTATTTGATTGAGTAAAATAAAGTTTCAAATATATTTTATTAAAAATTCAATCTTGTTTTGTTAAAACCTAAAATTGTTTTTTTATCTTGATAAATTAATGTAGAAATTTATTTGAAAATATCTCCTTTTCCATTCACGATCTTGGTCATTGCATTCAGTAATTATACCAAAATGATTCACTCCCTTGTGACTAAATTAACTTGCCTGGCTTAGAGCAAATAAGTTTTATGTTTAAATCAAATCCATTTCAAAATTAACGGAAAATTTCAAATATTCAAATTGAGCTAATTCCTATTAAAATAATTTAAATAGCCTAGGGTATCATCATCTCTTGTATTTTACATTTTAATGCATCACTTGTTTAACAAAAGTTAATGTAAATGTGTTTACCATTAATATAATAGTCATATATCCGGCAGTCATTCTTAGGTAACGGATTTGATGAGGAAATGCGGGCTCTTTATCGCCAGTAATTGGATTCCGTTCCAGATATGGAGCTCTTGCACTGAATTGAGGTCTAGGCCTCTGTTAAATAGAAAAAAAAGAGAGAATACCATGCTTAATTAAATACTAATGGAAATTAGGCTCATTGTTAGAGTAAAAGACCTCTTCTTCGTCGCAATCAATGGAATCCCAGTGGTGTGCGAGTGAAGCACTTTTTCTTTTCCAGTACTCCAAGAAAGACACAGCTATATGTAAATTGAGTAAGTCTATTTTGCATAATTTTCCTGATGAAGCGCTATTCTAATAAAAAATAACCATGTTTATTTCTTACCCCAGAATGATATGAAAATGGCGTAGAAAACAGTTCCCGAGTGATCGAACATTACTGATAATCTTGAGTAAAGACATATCTCACTTAAATGCCAGTACTGACAGCCCTGTTTTTCATCACATGTCGGACACATCAGGTATTTCTCACCACTGGTACAGATCTCTTTTCTAACAAGATTAGAAATAGACAAGATCAATTTTAATGTTCAAATACATTTTGATCAATCATAAAAACTTTTCGTTTTTTTTGACATTTATGATACAAATTATATCACACAACCAAGCTCATAATACTTACGAGGGCACATCACTATTTATGCTGAGCACTCCGTATAAGAATACTAATATTCCCACAATTGATGCTGGAACTAACCAACCAGTGTAGAATCCTGCACAATTAATTAAAATAAATAATTAACTCTTAATAAAATAATTAATACAGGGTGACTAGAATATATATTAATGACAAGTTTATTTATCTAGACTTTATTTTATTAAATTTGCATGTAAAAAATTATTGTATTTTTTATTAAAAATATATTTGACAAACTGTAATATTAATTGTATAATAAGTTTAAAATAAATAAAATGTAATATTTAATAATTTGGGCGATATTCAAAGGATCCTTGTACTTACCTAGCCAAGCAAAATATATAGCAATTTTTTCGCCAAAATATTCTCTAATGTGGTCCAGGGGTTGATATTTATACCATTTGGACCATTGGGCCCAAAATGAGTACAGAATTTGCCGTTTATTAAAATGTTGTGTTTCTATCGTACGTTTTGGACACTCGTATTGACCCTAAAATCAAATCATATATAAAATGGTTTCTAATATTATATAAATAAAAATCGATATTTCAGAAAAATAACATAAACCCCTCAATATTAGTTTAATTATATTAAGAGCAAGATGAATTTCTAAAGATCTTTTTTTATCAACTGAAGTGAGATTTTCTACCAATCAAAGACTCAATTTCTTTATATTAAATCTAGAAGGATTTCCTTATTTATCCTCAACAAGTAAACTATGAGCAAGCTATGTATTAAATAGAATTAAAAAAATAACATTCCTAGAACTTTCATCCAAGTTAATTTTAATAATACATTAAATAACAACTTTAAATTTAATTTGTTTTTATTTACAGTTTCTATAAAATTTGTGTTTATTGATATTTTTTTATTAATCTCTACCTTGGTTATTTCATGTTCGTAGTGTTAGGTAAGAGCACTTACATCGTGGAGAGGAAAGGCTGCTATGAATATATTCTGTTCGATGAGTCGATCGATTCCTATTTGGGCTAAACTTCTTTTGCCGAAAGCAATAGTTTGTAGTATTTGATGGACGACTCGAATGCGTTCTGTTGTTGTAAAGAAGTTTTCCTTATCATCACTTCCTATAAAAATGAATTTAGAACAGAATAAGCACAGAATAAAATTTTTTTTCATATGGGATTTGATAAATTATGTTATGATTGAAAACATCGTATATTAAATTGACTCAAATATATTCCAATAAAAAGGTATTAGGAATTGATTTTTGTATTAATTTTTTTCAAAAATTAAGTTGAAAAAGAACTGAATATATTAGAATATTTTAGCTAGATACTATTTTAAAAAATTAAAATATACTAGTATAATATTATATCAGCAAAATATATGAATTGTTTAAATACAAAAGTTTTCAAGATTATATTATATTCTAGTAAAAAGATACCATCCATTAATCATACAAGTTAAAAATTTATTTCACCTTGAACAGTGTTTATGTTTATAAGATACAAACCCTGATAATACAAAAATTTCTACTTGGTTGATTAGATAAAAATATCTTTGTCTTTTTTATGTAATCAGATAAAAATCTCTAAGAACCTTGATGTAATTATTGTTATGCTTATGTTTTAACAATAAAGCATTACCAAGGATCAATAAATTATTCAATGCTTCCTTTGTGAATTTATTTTAATTATTTATCTGCAAGGTAAATATTTATTAACTTGTCAATCAGACATTTTAAAAGAAAACCTTGCTGAATTGTAATTTATTTTCCCTTATAATGATTCCCTAGATAAAAGTAATGGTTTACTTTAGATTAAACTAAACATGTTTATTTTCTTGTATTGCCTACATTCAATAAAAAGGTGACCAGGCTAAAGTAAAATCATTTACATTTAAAAGTTACTAGATAAAAGTGTTAATAAACAAAATAATATACTCTAAAAATTAATTTTATTTGCACCAAAATCCAAAAAATTAACCTAGAATAAATAATTTTACAAAATATATATATTTATTTATACACTTAAATTGTAAATGCATTTAAACCTGGTCATCCTGTTTAGGCAAACAATTACTTTCTAACAAACAATTATTAATCCCTCGACTATTCTTTACATCGTATCCAATGAAAGACTTCTAATCTTTTGTTAACAAAAGCTTTTTTTTCGACAAATTATTGGTTTGTTTTTCGAGTATTCATTGAAATTAATTCAATAGAAAAATAAAATGAATTACCTATAAATCGATCCAATTTTGATGTCTTGAAAGGACAGGTATAGAACGTAAGGGGTTTGTTGGGCACAAACTCATACATTGGATTAACAATACGAAGAAATCTGAAGAGACCGTCAGACCAGTTGTCCCACTGATTGGGAAGTGACTGAAGCGGTGCTCTAAAGCTTAACTGTTCGGCATAATTACATAGTACTGGAAACGGTGTATGAATTTTGACAAAATGAAGGAATTTATCGCCACTTTCTTTGTCGGTAAGGGTTGACCTCAAGGGCACGATCTCCTCTTCTATTTCTAGACCAGAACTTTTTATATTATTAAGATATTTGTCACGAAATTGAACTGATTTTCCACTCCTTGCTTGTGAACATTCCTCGAATACCAATACATAATCTGTGATATTAATTAAGTTCTATTAAAACATGTGTTGAATAGAAAATTAATTAATTTAAAGTTTATTTAATAAGATATTGATTATTGATATAACTTTTAGTTTAAATATGAATATAAGTTTAATTAAAAATAATGACTGTAAAGTTGTTATATAAGATAATTAAGACAATTTTTAAATAGTGGAACTTGATTGATTTCCTGAAAACATTTTCATTTTCAATCAGGTGATATAATCACACAAAAATTATTAATTTAACTAATTCAAATATAAATTTAATTATTTTTTTAAATAATTCTTAATTATTGTTATTTTTCTTCTCTTATTATTTTTAAACATTTTTTTTTAAATTTTGAAAAATTTACTTGTTTTATAATATCCGGTTTAAATTTCTAATATTTCATCTAGAAAATTTTTTCAGTTTGATGAATTTAATTACAGTTTATATTATAATATAGAAAAACTTATTTAAAACAGACATGCTCTTCTATTTATTGATTTTATTAAAATGAAAATCTAATAATAAAATCAATTTTATTTAAATTATATTTTCTCAACAAAAAAACTAATATTTGTATATATGCGCATCACTGAAACACTGATATTTCAATGTTTGCGTTTCGAGTTCTTCCACTTTATTTTATTCTTGTATAAATCAAAAAATCCAATTATTTGGCTGAAAAAAAGATCTTTAATATAAAGAAAAAATATCACCAAGATAAAAAAAACAATAAACATAGAAAATTATATTAAATATCATCAAATCCTAGAATAAATAGAAACCTTATATTTGATGTAATAAAAATGACTAAAGGAATTCTATTTCATACCCCTTGGCTATACCGCTAAAATAAAAGTAAATGAAATACAATTCAAATATTTACCGATTTTTCGTTTTCCGTCACGAAATATAATACTATCTTCAACTGTAATTCCTTCAGTAGTTTCGCTCAGAATAATGTGTTCCCGATTGTCATCGCTTTCACCACTTGATTCCTCTTTTCCTTTCTTGAAATATAATAAATTTAACATTTTATTTTAAGCAAGTTTAATTTTCTATAGCAATAATAATAAATAAAACATTTTGAATAGGAATTTTCCAAATTATTTAATTCATTTAATGTTGATTTATGTCTTAAAATAATTTCCCTTGATAGTTTTCTCATGGAATATGATTATTTGTTGCCATAGTTTGTGTTCAAATTGCTAAAGAATTTACTTAATTAAGTGATGCGCTTTCACTCTTAATAAATGATTTTCAGCTTAAACCTCAATTGCAATCTCTCTCTCTCTCTCTCTCTCTCTCTCTCTCTCTCTCTCTCTCTCTCTCTCTCTCTCTCTCTCTCCCTCTCTACTCTCTACTCATTTTCTCTATTCAGATATAACTGAATTTCAAGACTCTTCACAAAAGCTTTATATTGAATTTGAATTTAATTTAAAATATATTTGAATTGAATTTTCAATAAATGTAAAGATATTTTTCACATTTGCTTTGGTTTTATTGCAACAACTGAAATGATCAAGATATAATATATTGATTACTTCATTTTATTTTAAAATAAGTAAAAATAATTTTCTAATTTTATAGTTTTTAATCTTGTTTAATTAGTTTTATTCAAAATAGTAAAAGTATAATTATATTAATATATTCTATCTTGCGCATCACTTGAATAAGAACATATTAAATGTGTTGTGAGAGTATTAAATCCCTGTTGCCATTAGTTTTCATATAGTATTTGGAATTTGAATTCAGAGCAAAAGAGTGTTGAAAATATTCACATATTTTGTTCTTTTGTTATTAAATTTTTTTACTGAAAGGAAATGTTGTTATATTCTGTTCTCAAATTCTGATAAATAGAAGAATATTCTTTACAAGAGCATCAAACAAGTTGTACATTTTCAATCTTGTAATATTATCATGAAGAAAACAAGATTCTCGACATCTTGAATCTTAATTGATTTTGTTATAGGTACTTTACTAATAACTATCAAGTTTCAAATCTAATTGAATTTTTTCTATTCACTAATGAAAACCTAGAAAAATATTATTGAATTATTTTTATGCTACAGTGAATAACCTATAACTTGTACAAAGAAAATTCCAAAATTCCTGTTAATAACAGGAATATTCAGGAATTCATAACAGTGTTATGAATGAATAAAAATGTATTTAAAGAATTTTTGAGCAATTATTTAATGAAATGGTTACTGTTTTTACATATATATCTATTGATCTTACTCAATGACCGAGGAAAATATTTTTCAAATATTATTTGATTGTATATGTACAGTTGTGTTCAAAACTGAAAGGTCAATTTGACATACTATATTTCTTGAACTATTTGTTAACACATTTGCAAGTAATCAAGTGATAAGCAAAGCTAATTCAAGAATTTAACAAGTATATAAGTCATTTACATCTAAAGAAAGGCTAATTCAAGAATTATAGGGATCTAGTAAGGTTAAGGATGTTCATATTAAACTTTATTTCAAATCTAAATTAAGCTAAAAAAAGCATAAATTCAAACATAACTCTAAACATAAGTTGAAACCCAACTTTAAGCTTAATCACAAAAGAAATCGCTTTCACGTAATATATATTCTTACAGTTCTCTAATATTTAAATTTCAATAAAAATGCTTCAAAAAAATCAATTTTTCATTTTATAAAATCAAGTATTCTTTCTTATTCTTGATTACTATTAAGAAATTTTCCATGTTAGGCCATATTACGATAATCAAGTGACGGGATTACTTCATCCTAGTTCCTAAAATTGTCTAAGAATAAATGCTAACTAATCTGTTTTGTTAGTTTTTAAAATGATTATATATTTAATTCTGTATATAAAATAGAAATAAAATAATATTTTTGATTTTTATCACGTATACGTAGTGCCCATTAATATTAAAATTCTACCTTATTCTATTTTGCTTGCATATAATTTAAAGAGGTTTAACTGTAATAATAAATTCCCATGTTATATGTGCTCAGAAATTCAATTTCTTTGAAGACCAAGAGCTTAGGTAAGACTTCAATGAATTAAGTGATGGCTTATGTCATATGCAGACATTTAATAATAATTGCTTATGACTCAAAAATCTCATAATTGGAATAACCTTAAGCGCACAGAATATTCCTCATATGAAAACATTGATTTTATATAAAAAGCAAATCTCTTCTCCTCTGAACCTGAAGTAAATTTAAATCTCATATTTTTTAAGATTAGATTTTCAATTATTAAAGGGTGTATTTTCACCATTTATTATAGTGTTTTTGAGGATAAACCTAGTAAAATAAATATGAGACTTATTTCTTGTTCCAATTTGGGTGAATATATTCATTTATTATTAAAGGATGTCATTTGAATTGGAATTATTTTGTGATTCAGAATATATTAGTTATAAATGTTGAATACATTTTGTTTTATTTTTCATTGCTATTTGAATGCATTTATATTTTCCAGGAAAAGATGTTTTGCATAAATATTGATAGATTACAGTGTAGATCATTTTTCTTTGTAGTGATTGAAGAAAATTCGTGCTAGAATAATCATTAATTTTAAAGGATTGATGAATGTTTTTTGTTTATTCATGTTTGTATATAATAAATTATAATAATCTAGTTTAAATTTGAATAAAATATTTTTATACTATAAAATTTCATTTTTTATTAAACAAAATATTCTAAAATAATTATATAATATTTTTATAAAACTATTCAAATATAAAAAGGAATTTTTTTTATACAAAGACTGTAATTTATAAATTATACTCATTTTAATTTTATTTAAAGTTTTAATGTTAAAGTATTTAGTTTAATCACTGAATATTGATATTAATATACTAACATCTATATTCAGTGATTAAACTTTATTGCATTAATATTTACAAGCTAAATTGAATTTAATAATGATTTCAAACTGCAAATTTTATAAATAGAAATTATGCTGGTAATATACAGTCGTTTTCAATATAGGGGGGAATAATTCTTAAAACGGGAATACTAATTTAAGTATCTTAGAGTTGGAAT
>JAQFZM010002533.1:0-13386 GCA_034695785.1 Galumna obvia | reverse complement strand
AAGGTATAAATAATTATATAATTTCAATAAATATAGAAAAATTTTCAAGATAAATAAAATAATTAACTAAATTTTTTAAAAATAAACAAGTTAAATAAATTCTAAATATTGAATCCTTTTTATAAATTTTAAAATAAAATTTCATCTGAAATTAAATAGAATTATTACTGAATGCATAATTTGATATTTTTAATTACATTCAAATTATTAATGGAAAGATTACTTTGAGTAATTTTTTTTCATTTATAATTTCAATTATATTTCTATTGTTTATTTCATCACAACTTAGGATTCATCTAATATTCAGTAGATTTTGAAAATTAGTGGAATAATTTTTTAATTCTATTTACAAATGATTAACAAATATTCATAATTAAGTTAAAATATAAAAACTTGGTTTGTATCATCGCTGATTTTCTTTATAGAATTTTTAAGATTTTTATTGGAATTTATGGAAATAAGCATACCAATTAATAAAATTAATACATTGGGTCAATTATTTAAAGTTTAGGATATCAAATAATTTTTATGAGATAAATGCGCTTTTTCAATTTATTAAAAAAAATCCGAAATTGATATATCAAAATATTTTAGAAGTAAATTAATTATTTATGATGGTTAAAATAATGAGTAAGTATTAATACATGTTTTAAGAAATGGGTCCTTTTGGGCTAACCCTATATTTTATTTTATGTATAGAATATATGACATGTCATATTTTACATATATCTAATGATGATGGAGGGTTAGAAACCTTACATAATATTATTAATAAAGAAAGTGTAACTTGTATTTGAAAATCTTCTAAAATGTTAAAATATTAAATTATCTTATTCCTTTTGCCTCTCAATATATTTTGATTATTTCAATTTTAATTTATATACTTTTTTATTTAAACTTTTATAACTGTATGAATTATATAAATTGTTGGTATGAAGGAATGCTCGAATTCATTCCTTATGAATTTAAGAAACTATTTAGAGAATAAAAACAACTAATACTAGTTATTATCTACTTTATTTAATGAAATTTTTTGGTTTATTTTATTTACTTTTTTTTAAAACTTTGTATCGTTATTATTAATATTATTTGAAAATATGTTTGTAAGGGTTCAAAATGTTTCTCCCCCTTATCGCTCATTTCAGGGACTAAACTTATATTCATTCTTAAAATTTACGCTAATTTGAGTCACAAATAATAGTCAATAATTAGTCATTAATACAGTATATGAATATCAAAGGTTTTGTGATAAATGAGAGATTAAGTTTAGTTTCAGCTTATGATTTCTCTCTCAATAAATTTGTTATATATTTTCCTTTATTTGTTGGAATTTATTATAATTTTAAGTTTAATAATTTTAAAATATTATATTACATTTAGTTGTGATTTTAATTTAAAATCAATAATTTAATAACATAAATTATAAAATGAAATTATTTTCTTTTCGTCAAAAATACATTAGTTTCGGTACAGAAACTATACTGTTATAAATCAAATTTGATATTTTTCTCGACATTCAATTTGAAGACATACGTAAAATGTAAGTAATCTAAAGTCACCAATAATTTCATATAATTCGATCAAAGAAAACAACTTTTTATATTAAAATTGATATGTTTAAATTAGAATTAATTCAATATTAATAAGATCATTTCAAAAATAAATAAAATTAAAAGTAATCCTTTAATTCAAAAAAATTATTTAATTAAAATAATCAAGAGATACAAAAGGATAATTAAAATATGATCCATTGTCATATTATTTATTGAATTATCTCATTAATATTTTAATATTCAATTGCTTATATTTAAATTTATTATAAAATTAAATTTAATATTATGAAAGATGTAATAACTACATCCTTAACTTGTACAAATTTTTACAAATATATTTTTATAAATATGTAATTATATTGAAACAGTGTCAGTCAATGATTTATTCATATATTCCTTAATTATCTATTTAAACCAATTTTATTATTAATCATATAATTTTTTCGTAAAACATTTATCTCGTATCTAAATATTATATTAATTACAAATTTATTTATTATTGCTCTATATTTCAAAAGGTTTCCAAACAAAATGTGCATTTATATAATGTAAGATTTCTATTATATGCACGCTAAAAAGTAAGTTCAATTTGTTAATAAAAATGAAGTCGATAAATTAAAAGTTATTTATCAAAAATTTATCAAAAAAACCTTATTTTAAGAAAAGATTTATAAAAATATCATTTAATTACTCAATGTATTTGTCATAACAATACTTAGGATAAATTGGGTATAAAAATTTAAAATCGTAATGGAATCGGGAGTTAAAAACTGCAGTAAATTCGAGATAATGAATATTCAAATTTTGCCCAATTAATACATTTTAAGATATATTAATATAAATAATTGTAAATTGATTTTTAACATTAAAATTAGAATTATGAGGTTTTTCTCAATAAAAATTATTAATTTTTGTATTGTTGAAAGATTTCAATTCTTATGTTTGATCAAATGTCCAAATTTGAAGGGTTGTTGGTGATTAAAGAAGAAAGCTATGGAAATTAAAAAGGACATTCTTTGCTACGTTTTTGTAAGGTTAGCCAAAAACAATTGAAAAATTCACAAATAACCCTTCAATTCTTAAGGAGTTTGTGTGCTTTAAAAATTCCAAATAATCTTGTAAAGAATTTATTTTATAAAATATTATTTTTTGAAATTTTTATTTTAACGATTAAAATTAAAATAAAGCATTATAAAGTGCCCTTTTGTATGCCTCACTGAAAATTCAACCAATCAAACAGAAAACAATATAAATTAATTTTGTAAAATGAAAAATAAACTAGATAAAATTATCTAAATATAAATTTAAGGAATTTAGAAATTATGCTTCCTAGAAAATTTAATTCATTTGGGGATTTTGATTAAATTGAAAATTTTAAAACTTTCATGAACTTTTAAAAATTATGAATTCAACCCTTCCCTATGGCACTTCATCGAGTTTATTTTCCATTTTACCAAACTTAATTATCTTGTTTCCTGTTTGTTTGGTTGAATTTTTAGTGAGGAATACAAAATGACACCTTTTAATATATCATATTAATTTAGGTTGTTTAAATTAAAATTTAAGAAAATGTTTTTTTTAATTTTAATTCTGTACAAGATACCTTTGGAATATTTTTAAAATATAAAAAAACTTAAGAATGACAGGATGATTTGTGAAATTTTTACTGATTTTTGGCTAACCTTACAAAAAATCAACAAATTACTAAAAATAGCTAAATAATTTTCAACTTTATAATATTTTTGTGGTCAAGAGCAATTACTTAATAAATTATAAAAATTTCGCTCGGAAATTCCAACTCTAACCTAGATAAAATTGAATGCCCAAAACATCAATTATTTTGCGCTGTTTCTGTTTTGACTGCATGTTTTATTATAACAAGTATTATCTTTATTATAATTTTTCCATAATTATTATTTAAATATGGATTTATTCATCTTTTTTTCTTTATTTGGAGAAAAATCTATATTGGGGCATATATAAAAATTAATAATATATTCATTTTTAATATTATTTAAGATAACTTATAAACAAATTATTTATAAACAAAATGAGCTAGGTTAGTAATTATTCAATTTCTATTAGCTATCAATATTGTTTTACATTCCTTTCTTTTGAATCTCTAACTCTAATATTAATTGGAACTCATCGGGAGCCCACTTTTCGTTTGGCTCTTAAACTCTAAATATGTTTCATTAAATAATAGATTTGATTAATATTTTGTGTTTCTCTTTTTGTGTGTCCACAAGGTAATTAAAAGTATTCAAATTTATCCAAATATTTATATTGAAAATTGTTGTCGAAATCAATTATTGGCACCCCTTACATATCTGACATGCTCAATATAAAAATGATGTAACCCTCTCTTTATAGGGCATGAAGAGATAAATTGAACCATGCTACTCTTATGTACCAGAAACCAAGGGTTCAGCAGTTAGAAGATACGCTTTTATACATTAAAACAAATAATAAAAAAGGCATAACTCTATCAAAATATTTCAACTATGTTAATCTAACCTAACCTAAACTAACCCAACTTAAACTGACTAAACCTAACCTAACTCAACCAAACTTAATAACTTAAACAAACCTAACTTAAACAAATCTAACCTAGCTTAAACTAACTTAACCTAATAATATGACTTTTTCCATATCTATTTCAATGTAAAAAAGGCATATCTCTTAACTTCAGAACATTTGATTTCTGGTACTTAAAAGTTACATGGTTTCATTCATCTCTTAATTCCATAAACAGAGATTGCCATATGATTTTTTATCAAGCAGTTCAGATATGGAAAATCTGCCCAATTATTCGAATATGATTCGACTTTGATTTAATCAAAATATATAAATCAATACATATTATATTTTTTTAAATTTTTTTAATTAATATATTTTGATTAATTAATTTATTATAAATTTTATTTGATCATTTCATTATATTTATAAATGGCAAGATTTTGTTATTTTTCATAAATTATTATTATTTGAAAATAATTTAAAAAAAAATTAAAATGAAGCATTATTAACCTAGTATAATTATTATAAATTAAAACAAATTTATAAAATAGGGATTTTGTAAAATAAGTCTTAGAACAAATAATATCATGTCTATTACATTTTTTTAATAACTAATTTTTAAATTAATTAAAGTTAAATAATTTCAATGTGTATATTAAAAAAGACTTTATAAAATATAGTACAAGATTATTATAATAAATTAATTGAAGAAATCAATTTGTATGTAAGTAAAAAATTAAAGAAAACAAAACAAAAAAATATGTTTTTGAAAAAGAAAATTGACCTAGAAAATGAACAGGAAAATTTTCAAGATCAATTATTTTCTTATAAACAAATTATTAAATAATTTGACAATTATTCAATTATTCATTAATTAGTGTTAAAATATATTTATTTATTTATTTTATATATTTTTATATAAAAGAAATTTTAGTAAACTCATCGTATTTTCTAAGTTTATTTTAGAATTGAATTTTTTGATAAAATCTTGGTCATATTAAACAATATTTTTGAAAATTTAATTAATTATAATAATATTTGTAAAACATAAAATAAACTAGATAATAGATTATATTATGCTATTTTATTTTTGAAAATATTTTCATATAAATAAATTAAATGCCTCAAATGAAAATAATATCTTAAACTTAATCATGGTATACCCAAGAATTTGCTCAAAATTTGATATTTTGATATTATAATAATTTAATATTTCAACTTGTTAATTAAGATTTATAATCAAAATAAATATTTTATAAAATAGTGATTTAACATTAAAATCTTTATGTTTTGATCAAGATAATTAAATTCTAATTTTAACCACTTTGTTATCTAAATAATTGATGGCAATATTTAATTTTCCTTTAATATCATAATTTTCCTTGATATTTAGTTATTAAAGGTCATTCATATTCATTCAGAAAATAATTCATTTCATATCAAATTTTTATCAAATAATACCCAATAAAATAATTATTAAAAAATAATTCCTAAGTTATTTTCTTTGTTTAAGATTTCTATTATATAATATAATTTATCGTCTTTTGCATCAAAAAATTTATTATCAATTAGTTTGTAAATAAATAATAATCTAAGTAAATAAAACAAAAAAATTTGTTTTTGAAAATACAAATTGACTACAAATATTGTAATTTAAATCAGCCCCAGAAAATGTTCAAAATCAATTATTTTCTTATGTATAAATTGGGAACGATTTTTTTTACAATCACACGAATTTTAATATGAAATTCCTGTAAACCCCTACAATAATTGATTTAGCATAGATATTAATAAAAATTTTATATTTTATGTTATAATTAAGAAAAACTTGATTAAATCTATTATTCTTACCGAGAAAAATTTAATAATTATGATAAAAAATATAATTAATTAAAACTTTAATATGAGCTTGTATAGTCACCCATTGATAGTGATCGGCCACCACTCGTCACCATATTCCGCCTAAAATTTCCAATAATAGGTTACAGTACATCCATATAAAAATTCCTGTAAACTTACAGGAAATTTTAAATTTCATAGCTTTTAAGGGGCTTATATTAAAGTTTTAATTAATTATATTCATAATTATAATTATAAAATTATGTTCGTTAAGAATTATAGATTTAATCTAGTTTTATTCATTTATACAAAAAATTTTTAATTTTTATTAATAACCTTGCAAAATCAATTACTGTAGTGGGTTACAGGAATTTCATGTTAAAATTTCAGTAACCTTACAAGAAATTTTAGGGGGCATACAGGAAATTTTAGGCGGCATATGGTGACGATTGGTTGCCGATCACTTTCAAAGGGTGAATATACCGGCTCAAATTAAAGTTTATATAATTATATTTATAATTATAATTAATAAATTTTATTCGGTAAGAATAATAGATTTAGTCAGGTTTTACTTAAATATAACAATAAAAATATTATATTTTTATTAATTACTATTTTAAATAAATTCCAGTAGGGGGTTACAGAAATTCTATTTAAAAATTCATATTAATGTATTAAAGTTTGTCCCGTGTAAATTATTAAATAGTTTTATAATTATTCAATTGAGCATTAATTATTGTTTAAATATTAATATATAGTAGAAGCTGTCTGTTGTGAATGGGCAGATGCCAAGGATATTTGTTCGTAGCACACAATGTTCATAGCAGGCAAAAAATACAATTTTTATTCGTTTTATTTATAGATATCAAAATCGTTTACCTTCAGTTAATATTAATATATTTTACTATAATAATTATTAAATTTATCTGATTAGATCGATTCAATTGATATTTGATTGATGTTATCCAAGAATTTAGTTTTCGAATCAATTGATTGCCTTATTTTGGTCATTTTAATTACTTAATTTAATTTTAAATAACAAATATTTTTAATTTAAAAAATAAAGAAAAACACAAAAATTAATTATTATTTTTATATTCAATAATAACTTTATTGATATTTGATGTTTTGTGTCAGACCTTATAGTAAAATACATAACATAAAGATTTTTGTGATATAAATGCTATGAAATTCATTCATAACATACATACAGTCGCGTACAAAACCCCCTTTAATCGATTTTGGGCTATAAATTCTCTCACACAAGTTAGATTGAATTTATTTTTCAACTGCAAATATGGTTTTGCCTGGATTTTATGAATTTCAAAAAATAATCTCATTATCTTGAAAAATTACACAATAATTGCATATTATAGCTTAAGCTGTGTAGCTCAAAATTTTATCTAGATAGAAATTTGAAATAGGTTTTATTTTATACATCTTAAAATTTAAACCGATACGTGTTTTGGGATTTTTCGAATATCTCAAATATTAACAAAATAACGAAGAAAATTCTAAATTTTTTTGAAAATTTGCCAAGCATTTAAAAGAAAATTATCATGCAAAATTTTTTGAAAATCGCATGAAATATAAAGGACCAAAACCACTAAATGATATATGAAAATTAGCTCACTATGATTATTGGTTAGAATTTTATAAAGGTTTAAATAATTTACTATATAAATATAATTGACATTTTTCAAAAATATTCAAATAATTTTTTGAATTATTTTGTTATTAAACATCACTAAAAATCGGATTAAGATAAAAATATTTAACATAGCAAATAAATTTTCAGTTACCTTTTAAAGAATGATGTCCTTTATATTTCATGCGATTTTTAATGAATTTTGCATGATACTTTTCTTTTAAATGCTTGGAAAATTTTCAAAAGTTTTTCGAATTTTCTTCGTTATTTTGTTAATATATGAGATATTCGAAAAATCCCAAAACATGTATCGGTTTAAATTTTGCGGAGTATAAAATAAAACCTATTTCAATTTTCTATCTAGATTAATTTTCGAGCTACACAGCTTGAGCTATAATATGCAATTATTTTGTAATTATTCAAGAAAATGAAATTATTATATGAAATTTATAAAATCCAGGAAAAACCATATTTGCAGTTAAAAAATAGATTTAATCTAATTTGTATGAGAGATTTTATAGCCAAAAATGGATTAAAGGGGGTTTTGTACGCGACTGTATATAACAGACCAGATTTGAAAAATATAGTGTTTAATTCATTTTGGGTTTAAAGACAAATAAATAATTCTTATGTTTTAATTTATTGAATTATCCAAATATATTACAATATTTCAAATAAAATATCTTTTAACCAGAATTACAAAGGAGCACTCCTCGATGAAAAAAATTTAAATAAGCTTTAATATGATAAAGTATAATTAAAACATATATATCTAATAATGAATTATTTTATTAAATTTTCAAAGTTAAATTATAAAATAATTAAATTATAATCATTCATTTTTTCCATAATTACCAGTCTCACGTAGTAGACATTTCTAATATAGGAATAAAACAGATAATAAGGAATTTTAATTATATTAATAACTAACAGATTGATTTGAAGCTTGATTTAAAAAGCCTGAATTTTCTTCCAAGTTTGGCACTGTTCTTCGAAGCACACAAATTCTTCGTTTATCTCGTTTACACAATAATTCAATTATTTGTTTCTTTGTAACATCCTTTGTTTTAAAACAATATTGAACCTAAATTTATCGATATAATTAAATTAATATTTAAATTAAAAATATAAGAGATATTACACTCTCTTTTATAGCCTCTGGATAGTTAAGGTTAATACAATCATAGATTTTAGCCATAGTCTTGTTGTCAAATTCTTTGCCGCAAATATTTTTTGAAACCGATATAATCGCATCTATTTTGGACCAAATTAAGATTTGACGGGAATCTAGTTGAATTGCTAATATTATAACAAAAGGTATTATAAATTTCATTTTGATAATAATACAAACAAAATATTTATTTAAATATAACTCTTTAATTGAGATATTCTCGATATTATAAAAGGTATTAATGAATATAAATTTAATATTATATAAAACAATTTTAGGGTTTATATTTTATTGAAAATATTTTGTAATTATAAAATGTTTTTTCCGTAATTAAATCTCTTCACGTGCCGTAAAATTCCTTATGTTTTATTAGATTTAAAGTTGTCGTTTATTATGAATCAGATTAAACTAGTATTAATGCATCTCTATAAAATAAAATTTATTTTGCAATGGCTCAAAGTTTCAAATATCAAATTATCTATCTTCAATAAATTCCTTATTATCCGACATAGGGGATTGTAATTCCTTTTTTTAATTTCCCTAAGTATTAACTTTGTTTTAGCTTTGTATAATTATTATAAATTATATCAGGAATGGTAAATATGGGTATTCCGTGATATTTTCTATGAGAAAAATATCGCAAAAATACACCCATAAGACGAGTGTCACAGGATTATAACTCTAGGGAAATTATGACAATTCACATTAGATATAACGTAAAATATTTGATAATAAAATAGAATACCTATATCAAATAACATTTTCCCAAAATGAAAATAAGTTAAAATTTAAAATAATTTTTAAAGCTAAATATTTAGAATAATATTGTTATTAATTCTAATTTAAAATAACATTCAAAACACAATTTTTATTATTTTAAGATCAATTTCTATGTTTTATACAAATTATACTCACTTAATTTTTAAGTGTTAATAATTTTTCTAATTGCTTTTAATATAAAAATTATTGTTAACATTAGAAAAACAGCGTGTCAATTTGAATTATGTCCAATAATAAACACTTAAATTTTATAAAATCTGTAGATATTTAAGTGATCACCTTTTTGACTTTACCTAGAATTTATTTTACTATGATATTTAATGAAATTTTTTAATTATTGTCATTTAGTTAAATTTATAAGCTTAATATTTAAACATTTTGAGGTCAAAAATAATGCGCACTACATATACGGTTTTAAAAATAATAAAAATTTTGTTATAAATTAAAAAAATGGTCAAATAAAAATTATTTAATATTTAGGTTATACCACAAGAAAATCTTTTATAACTTGAATTTCCCAAAGGAGTGGTGGTTTTTACGGACCACCACAATAAAAAATTTTAATTATTTAAATTGTCCCAAAGAATAATGGTTATTACGGACCACCATAACAAAATCTTCTGACTTGATCTGTCTTAGGCAGTTTTGGTCTTTATCGAAAACTATAATAAATATTTTTTTAATTTGATTTGTCTTAAAGGTGGTGCTCCTTACGGAACATCAATAACATTCTTATGACTTGAATTGTCCTAGGGAGTAGTGGTCTTTATGCAACACCTTTACAGACCCAGCTACTACTTCAATGATCCTAGGGAGTGTTGTTTTATTGTAATAAGATGGAATAAATATTCTTATCCAAAAGAAAATTTTTCCGTTACTAACAAAAGTTAAGTTCCCAAAAAAAGTTAACCACCTTCTATTCTTATCGATTCCTCTCAAAAAGATGAAATTTCTCCGTTATTAAAAAAAGGTTAGATCTCAAGTGTGATAGAGAGTACAATCTTCCATTCTTACAATAATGTAGGTTTTAAAACCCTCGACCGCCCAAAGAGACCCCAATCTGTGAGAACTTAAGGGTCGGGAGGGTCCCCACCAGAACACAAAAAACAAGAGTTATAGAATCACTATATTATCTAAACTCAGTTCTAGAGCTCAAAACGGAATGAATCTCATTTACACCTAGTTTTCTATATAAACACACAATACTACGTCATATAAAACATTCACTTCTAAATAAGAGCTATGGTATAATTCTAAGTTTAAAATTAGCATTTTACATCACAATAAATAAAATTTTCCCGTTATTTACAAAAGCTTAGCTCCTAAAAGGGTGAAAAACTTTACATTCCTGTCGATTTCAATCGAAAAGATGAAATTTTTCCGTTACTAAAAAGGATAGATCTAAAATCAAAGAGAAAACAGCCTTCCATTCTTATCGGTTTCTTTTTAAAAGATGAAATTTTCCAGTTATTATCAAAAGTGTAGTTCGCATAACAGAGAGAAAACAGCCTTCCATTCGCTTTTAATTTTATAAGTTGTAATCCACTAGCGTGGTAACGTGAGAAATACCCGTTTTCATCAAAAAGATCAAATTTTCCCGTTTTATTAAAAGCCAAAATTTTCCAGTTCTATGTAAAATTTTTTAAAAAATTTTATACGCTGCTTTCCACTAGTAAGTGGGGGGGGGGGGGGTAAGTGAATAATGATTCAATATTCTATATATTACTATGTAAATATAGGGTAAAAGAAAAACTCAAACAACAATAATATTGGAGAAAATATAGTCAATTGTTTCGGATTTGATTGTATATGTTAATATTCTTAATATTAAATTACCTGTACTCGATATAGCTCATGTTAAGTATAAAAACGTAATCAACAGCTGGCATATTATTGAAGAAAACAATTAAATATTCTTCAAAATATCAGATTTTTTACACTTACTAACTCTCGATAATAATTGAAATGGAATTAGAAATAGAAATGAGCTTGTTAAGTTTCATTTAAATAAGCTTAAATGAACATCTAATCTAGGCCCTGCTTTCAAAGTTTTGAATAGTTATGATATTGCTATCATAAATATTCTCAGAACACCTAAATTTATAAAGGTTAAAGCGTTGAAGAAGTAGTTTCCCTCAAAACTATAGGAAGACGTAAGAGTAAATGATACCTAATGCATCAACCTCAATCTTGTAAATATTTAATTCATCTGTAAATAATAACATTTATGTAAATAACAAATTATTATTTTATATTTATTCAGTTTTATTTTATATTTTCTTTTTATTTTATTTACCCAATTTTATATTTATTCACACTTAAGTTTAAATTTTTATTTTTTTATTAATTTTAAACTTTTAAGATATTATAAATTGTATATTTTCTCTAAAAAACGCCAGTTAACCAAAAAAATTGACAAAATCTATAAAATTATAAACATAAATAAATTAAAAAATAAACAAACAAAAGATTAAATTGCTAAAAAACAAATTGATAAACGATTTCATTAAACTCAAAAGTCTGAAATTTACAATGATTTAACTTCAACGAGTTTCACAATAAGCAATCCATATATGCAACCAAAAGTTAACCTATTCTTGGTTGTACCTGACAAAAGTGCTCCACCTCTCAAGGGCTCGAAGTTTGGATGAGAATTGGTAATATCATGGAAAGATGATATAACCAAAGGAATATGATGAGAAATCCAAATTAACTAAATGTGTTTGTAATTTTTTATATTTTCCCAGACCGTTTATTTAGCTGAAGCTATTTTTCAAAGAGGGATTTCGTAAAAATTATTCACACAATTTTAAACTATAGCGTTGTCCACTTTGTGGTGCGTCGAATACAAGGCTCGCAACAATTGGCGAAGTCGGTAGCCTTCCACTCGACTCTTCTTGTCCACTTGACACAGCTCGAAAGTCCTTCTCAATCGGAGAGAGATCTCACACAACTCTTCAGCCATTGCTCGATTATAATCCAAGTTTTTAACCAACATTTTAATGATCAGTCTTTTGTTGGCAGACGTCTTGGTTTTCATCTAGATAAACTTTTCGCCGAATCGCCGGAACAACACAACTGTCAACAAATTCCTCAAGTTTATATTCAAGACTCAGACCACGACTCGGTCATCGATATTATGGCTCGAACTAACCCACAGCTCGACAAATATTCAGGCAAAGGTCCTCTCGATCCGGAAAAATTGTTGAACCTCTTCGAAGCCATCGTCTTGACTGAACTCGAATTGAATGAAAACAGGAATAAAGTTTCAAAACTTGGGTCATATCTGAATGATGAAGCGCTTAATTTTTATGCCACAAGTATTGCACCAAATATCGCGATTATCACTTGGGCCGAAACTCGATCTCAAATTCAAAATCGATTTGGTTCACCTGTGGTCAACCCTTTCGTCACCGCATTCCATAGAAAACTCAATCGAAACGAAAGCCTAAAAACATATTTAGATGAAAAACTTAAAATCCTCGACAAAACAGAACTACAGCCGTCTTCGAAATGTGCTGTTCTTACAGATGGTTGTCCGGAACCTTTCAAAACCCAACTATCCATGGCCTCTCCTAGAACAACAGACGAATGGTTACAAAATGCACCAATCGTCGAACAAATCTCGACTCGTCATTCAAGGCATAGTCCTTCGAATACTACCGGATCATCTTCTAATCATTGTCTCATTGAGCACTGCGACGAAAGGCGCTTAAAACAAAATACCCGAATCGCGAACATTACTCAAAAGACAATCAAAACAAAATCAAATTTAAAACAAGAGACGACTCAAAACTATTATTTGTATAAAGAAACCAATATCTTTTTGGAGATTAATAGTTAATTTATTAATCTTTTCAATAGATAAATTAGAT
>JAQFZM010002532.1:0-13388 GCA_034695785.1 Galumna obvia | reverse complement strand
TTGGGTCATTTTCAAAATACCCCCCCTTATACCCCCCCTTAGCTCGGACCAAAATACCCCCCCTTATACCCCCCTTATACCCCCCTTTGGACCTCGGTCTTTTGCCATCCCTGGTAATAGTCTTTATTTTTCTCTCTTTCCTTTAATATTTAAGATATCAATTTTTTTAAAACACAAATATGGTTTTGTCTAGATTTTATAAAAATATAATATTTTTAATTAACATTATAATTTTTTTTTAAATTTGCACTTTTGATTAATTTTAATTTTCTAAAGAGTTAATAAAGATTTGTATATTTTTTATAAATTTTAATAAATTATATCAAAATTGATTAGAAAGTTGTTTTTTTGTTTCTCAATATTTCTTTTATTTTAGAAATAACTATCTTGCAAATTTCAGAAAACTGAAAATTTGTTTTTACCTTTCTCATCAATTTCTTGACAAGTTTTGATGAAACAAGATAATTAATATTCAGATCAACATTAAAAATTATTTACCAAGTTTCATTAAATAATTTAAACTGATTCAAAAATTATTGAAGATAAAGTAAATTTACATATACAACATAGTTATAATAAATATTCATTAAATTTAATTTTTGGTTTTCTTTTATAAAGGAAATAACTTTATCTCCAATAAGTTAGACTGAATAATAATTATCTTGATTCATCAAAAATAATCAAGAAATTTGTGAACAAGGTCAATTAAAATTTTCTTTACTCTGATATTTGAAAAAAATTTATTTCTATAAAAGGAATATTGAGAAATAATAAGACACTTATCTAATCAATTTCAATCAAGCTTATTGTAATTTATAAAAACTATCAAAATCTTTAATATCTCTTTAGAAAATTAAAATTACACAAAAGTGCAAATTATTCTAATTATTAACAAGGTAATTTAAAATAATATTGTTTCATAATCAAAACAAAACCAGAGTTAGAGGTTAAAAATAATTTTGATATATAAAATATTAAAAGAAAGAGAGGGAACAAACGACTGTCACTAATTTTGGATTCTATTCTATATGACTAAATTTAGTATAAATTTAAGTACTTTCTCCAATTTAATGAAAAAACTAAGAATTTTCAACAAAAGATGCATTTATTAAAATTTAAATATTTTTTTAATCAAATTTTTACTTAAAAACTGTAATTTTATTTTTTATGCTGTTTTATTAGTTTTTATCAGTGATGGCAACCAACCACTTTAGAGGGGGGGAATTGCTTTTTTTGGTCCAGTTTGTCGCGACATTGGGGGAGGGTATAAGGGGGTTATTTTCAAAATGGCCGCCCAAAATATAATAGGTAGTTTTATATGATTTTTAGGTATTTTCTTACATTTATGCATTTATTTCATTCATATTTGACGTATTTATTCATATTTGAGTGAAAAACCTAAGGATTAAAGGCATAAAATTAAAGGCAAATTCAATCAAAAAAAATTCAATTTTACTTCTTATAATTAAGCATTAAAAACTGTAACTTGGACTCTAATTTAAATTTTATTATGTTATTTGTTATTTTTCTTAATATTTACAGTCTTTTATTCATTTTTTCACTTAATTTTTTCATTTTTACGAACTTATTTCTTCTATTTTCTCGCCGATGCATAGGGTGTAAGGGAAGTTATGCCGTCGATCACAGGGGAGGTATAATTTATTGTCATTAGTCTGTACATTTTCATTATCATAGAATATTGTCATTATAAATAGGTTTAGAAAGGTTATTTGAATCATTTGAGATTCAAATAATTTGTAATGTGTTTATTTTAAGATTAACTAGGTATTGATATTAAAGTATGAAAAATATGTTACAAAAATTGTTCAAAAGGGAACCGGCCATTTACCATTGTGATTGGGCAAGGGGTTTTATTATGTTTATTCAATAGATAATTATTGCCCCCAACAAACCCTATTTTATTTTGTAAATCGATGCGGTAGAATTTCTGTAAAGTTAGAATAAGTGAAATTCTTAACCATTAGATCAATGGGAGAAAATCGAACTTTAGACTCTTATTTAGACCCTGACCAACAACTTTAAAAATCTGAAATATTAAGCATAGATTCAGCTCAATAAAAGGCAGTTTATGGAGAAGTGTCGTTAAGGTTCTCATATTGGATCGCGAGGTTTAATTTTTTTTAAATTTGAAAAGTAACGTCAAACCCCAATTAATAAACACATTTTTAAACTTTTATGCAAATCTTTGTCAATTGGTTTATTTATTATTAAATATATTATTTTTTTCAAGGATAATGCGAATCACTTAGCTTTACCCTAGACAAAGTTCTGGCACAAATATAGGTTATATATTCAACATTGTTATTTTTTGTTTTGAAGTTCAGCTAACATTTGTGCTATGTTACGTTTTTTATTATTTAAATTCAATGCCTTGTTTATGCATAAATTTTTATGGCATTAAATCAAATAAACAAATCATTCGATTTGT
The DNA here is from genome assembly GCA_034695785.1 of Galumna obvia. NCBI lineage: Eukaryota > Metazoa > Arthropoda > Arachnida > Sarcoptiformes > Galumnidae > Galumna > Galumna obvia. The sequence goes on along the minus strand of JAQFZM010002532.1, from coordinate 10,939 downwards.
ACAAATGTTAAAGAGTATTGAATGTATTGTTACGATGTGTAGTTAACATCGGATTAAAAGCATTCCCATTCAAAAATATTGATGATAAATATCTTTTTAAAAAATCAAGTATTAAATCCATATTTAAAACATTGAAGTTACTCAACATTGCCTTAGAATAAATGTATCACAGCACAAATGTTAGCTGAACTTCAAAACAAAAAATAACAATGTTGAATAAATAACCAATATTTAGTGCCAGAACTTGGTCTAGGGTAAAGCTAAGTGATTCACATTATCTTTGATAAAAAATAATATGTTTAATAATAAATAAACCAAGTGACAAAGGTTTGCATAAAATTTTAAAAATGTGTCTATTAATTGGGGTATGACGTTACTTTTCAAATTAATAAAATAATTAAACCTCGAGATCCAATATGAGAACCTTAACTACACTTCTCCATAAACTGCCTTTTATTGAGCTGAATCTATGTAGAGAATTTAATATTTTTAAAGTTGTTGGGCGGGGTCTAAATAAGAGTCTAAAGTTCGATTTTCTCCTATTTATCTAATGGTTAAGAATGTCACTTAATCTAACTTTATAGAAATTCTATCGCATTGATTTACAAAATAAAATAGGGTTAGGTGGGGGCAATAATTATCTATTGAATAAACATAATAAAACCCCTTGCCCAATCACAATGGTAAATGGCCGGTCCACCTTTTTAATTTCCTTTAAAATATTAATGAATAAATTCATGGCTTTGAGTAAAACAAAATTATGTTTAAAATTAATTATTTTTTCAGAATTAATAATATCAGGGATTGCCAAAAGGCGGAGGGGTATTTCAAAATAACTGATAGATTTCTGGTGAGCCACAACTAGTAGATTGCAATGTATAGCAAGTCCGTCAAAAATAAACAAAATTATAACTTGGGGAGTTTCACAACTCATAGTCTCAAGTGGGGGAGTTTATTTTACTACATCCAAATATACATATGATATGTATATTGAACTTTTGTAACCCAAAGAATTTATAAAACTTAGGACCAAAAGTGTTAAAATCATGATTTTGGAAGTGGTAAGTCTAATATATTAATTATTACATAATAAACTATTTTAATATATAATTTTTAGATTATTGATCATTATTAATATAACCCTGAATACTTTCTAGAGTCTAGACAAAAATTAATAAATAATTTATAAATAAGCTTAAATTTAAGAATAAATTATTATTATTTTTTTAAATTAATTATTTTCCCGAATTAATATATTATAATTTTTAAATTATTATCTATTTTAAATAAAATTCATTGATTTATTAAATGAAATGAGCTTGATAAAGTTTTAATTAAAAATAAAAATGAATATATCTTTAAAAAAGAGAAAATTATTTGTAAACAAAATCTTTTCCTTAAATATTAATTAATAATTTATTATTAAATAAATTTTTATTTTAGTTTACTTTTTTCGAAACAAAATAAAATGATGTTTTTGAAACAACTTTTTTGCTAGATTCGTTCAGGTTTACAAGAATTATTCATGTACGAAATTTAAAAAAAATTATTTTACTGAAAAATGTTTAAGTTTATTTAAAGTTTTTTGCCTTTTCCTATTCATAGAGAAGAGAGCTTGGTAATAGATATGTTTCCAAAATTTGATAGATTGAAAGTAACCTATATTAATTGGAATGAAAAGTATGGCTTTATTTTTTTATAGAGATTAATTATTTGAATGTATATTTAGTAAATTAACATAATATGTTAGCCGAGCGGAGTGTGGCGCAGTGGTTATAGGCACACACTCCTGGCTTAAATGCTGAGCTCAAAGGCGTGTTTTCGGACCTAGGGCGGGGCGCACTTTATTCCCTGCAGATGGCTTTACTGCATGCACGGAATGCCGGACTGATGTGCTGGTCCTAGCAAAGGGCTATGATGGACTGGCCTGATGTTTCTGTGCGGTCTGTGATTCATGTGGTCCTTCAGCGGGGGGTAAAGAAGGCTGCGTTCTGGCAAAGAATCGGGTGCCGGACCAAGTACTCAGGGTCAGAATATGAGTAGGATGTAGTTGTACAACCACTACAAACTCCATCCGGAGGAAGGAGCAGCGCCTCTTAAATATAAGCACATCCCCGTACTATACGCAGTACTTTCCTTGTAAACGTTAGCAAGGGCGTCTAGTGCGGCCACCGGCGGTATTAATGTGAACCCGTTGGCGGTGGATCATCAATCCTGCACAACAGGGGTGACGGTATCCCTTGTTGTTGCACAACAACAATAGTACTTTCCTCTCTTGTTCTTCCACTACAGCAATAACCTGTAGTTACACAGTCTTTCGGGGTTCGATTCCCCGTAGGATTGGACTTCGGTCCTTTCCTTTAAAAAAATACTAGGAATTTCTTATTAATGATGACGTGACTTACACCGAGAAAATGCCAACCAAGGAATTCACACAAAGATAGTAATCAACGGACTAAAAACAGGCATTATCTTTTACTTCACTTTATATTTCAAAGATTTCTTCAGCTAAAGTTTGGCCGAAAAACCGCCAAAATTATCAGTGAATTCAGTGTTACAAATTGTCAATTGGCGGTTATTTCATTCTTTTCTTTTCGAAAGCCAACTCTTGTGATAATCATTTTGTAAACAAACTTCGCGAAACCTTTTATAGATGACTTTGGATATTGAAACCATTTTTATAAAGAAATACAATACAAGATCTAAAATGATGTCTTTCTTACCTATTAAGTGCTAATGAGTGCGTTGAACAAATTCTTCATTTTATTTGAATTAAAATATTTAAAAATTTGAAGTGATTTACAGTTTTTGTCGATATTTTTATTTTTATAACACAATTATTTCACTTAAAAAGAAGAAATTCTTAAATGCTTTATTAGATAAATAAAATCATTGCAAATATGTCATCATTCTTGTCGCAAAAGAATCTTGAAAAAAGTTTAAAATGTATTTTTTGAAATCATGTCTGGCCACTCTAAAGATAATATGGATTTCATAATTTGAAAAGTCCAGGAGAAAAAGCCTTCGATGTGATGTTTCATCAATGGAGATTGTATCAGAGGTGATAAATAGCCAAAGATTACACCAATGCATTTTATTAAAAATTTAGTACATAATCAACATGCTAGACATTAAAGCATGTGTAATACCTATTTCAATAATTAAATTACTTTTCAAAAAGCAAGGTAAAATTATATATTTCTATGAAACAACTTTATTCTAAAAGTCTTTCTTTAATCAACAGAAGATCACTTTTGATGAGTACTTTCCATCCATTTTCAATGAGGAAATACTCAATTATAATAGGATTAAAGTTAATAGTAAAGGCTTTACGAATCAGATGCCGATCCCTCAACCATTTAGTCTATGAGCGTTGACTTTAACCCTTTTGGTGACCATTAATTTTCGTGTCACCAGGTATTTTAGAAAAACGGATAATATTAATAGTTATGGATTTTTATAATTCTTTGTATAATTTAACATAAAATCTATTCACATTTAAAGGAAAAGTTAACAAACAATTAACGAATATTATAAATGATCATTTATATTCTATAAAATGTTAGTTTATAAATATATTGTTAACCAAATTAAATAGATGTATGTATAAGTTTATTTTCATTCAAAATTTTATTTACAATAATCTCAAATAATTATTTTAATTCATTTGATGTAAAAAAATTAATTTTTATTAAATTAAAGTAAAATTATTTATTAATTCTATTAATAAAGATTTAATTAGCCTATACACGACACATAATGTTACGTATTTAAAGTTATATTCTTGTGATGGACATTCTCCTCTTATTATTTTAATAACAAAACTTATGATAAAATATTTATTAAACATTTTATACAATTAGTACAATAATTTTTTTAAATTTAATTTTAGACACTTTATAAGTTTAATGAATTCTCGGAGAAAGTTTAAGACAACAATTATATCGATGACACAAAAAGAGTTAAAATTTATGTGATTGTGTTCACACAGAGAATGGTTAGTAATATAATGAGCATAGAAACAGTTAAACAGTTATTATAACTTTTATGAATTTCTTTATTAATTAGTATGTTATAGAATAACAGGAAAAGATATGTTTATATTTACATATAAAGGTTTATATTAATCTTCCTCAAAAAACAAATGATATATTAAAGTTAAACTATGTAATTTAAAGCTAAATATCACAAGGTATTAAATAATTAAGTTACAATAAAATGGCTCAAAAGTTCCCATGTTTTTGAAAATAAAGTGATTTTCCTTATAATGAAAAAATCAAACAAAAATTTATTTATAAAAATATTTTACTTAATAGTTTAAATAAACATTAAAGGTTTAATTGTCGATAGATAATTTTAAATACGTTTTTAATTACTTAAAATGTTTGACATATTAAAATTTAAATGAATAAATAAATGAAACATTTAACATGAAACATCATAATGAAACATTAAATGTAAAGCTAATTTTTTATTTTAATAAAATTTTTATTTTATATTAATTTATTTATATATTATAATATAATTGGTTTTAAAATTTTAAAAATATTGTTAATTGAAATTCAAATACTTTGTCAATTGTGATTTTTTCAAATTACAATTTAAATTTAAAAAAGAAAAATTTTTATTAACAATTTTGTAATTTACTACAGTTAATCTCATATTTACTAATATAATTTTTGTAAATAAATTATTACTTATATATTAATTATGTTAACTCAAACTAATATTGAAGTGGATGATTATACAGTCATTTCTCGATTTAGGCTGACAGTATTTAGGCCATATTCGATTAAAGCACAGATTTTATCGGCACCGACCGTTCCTATGGGATGTATAATGTTAAGCCAACTTTATGTAGGCTAATTTGATATAAGCCAAAACTCAATATAAGCCAATAAAATTCAAATCATTGTAGTATAACTAAGATTTGATTTAAGTCAAAATTAGGAAAAAATGTTTCATCATTTAAAATATTTTACAAAAAATGGAAACAAAACAAAAGATTGGATTTTCTTTAAACGTTAAGTACAAAATTAATAAAATAGGATATAATATGTCATTTGAAGTTATTGTTAATTAATTTAGTGGATATGGTGTAAAATAAAAATGAATTAAATTATAAATGTTATTTCACTTTATGATAGCATTTAAAAATCAATTTTATTTAAACCAGACATTTATGTATATAATGAAAACCGTTATTCTAATGAGATTATATTTAAAAAAATAAAAGAGAAATGAGTTAAATATTTTGTGAATATATAACTTGGTATAAAATTTTAAAATATTTGAATTTGAAAATTTTTCTAAAGATTATTATTATTATTCAAATTAGAGAAAGATTAATATAAACGAGATCAAGTTGTTAAATACAATTAATATTAAGTAAATTATTCAATTAATTAGTTTTATTATTATTATATAATATTTTAAAATAATATTTTTCATAACTCGATTTAAGCCAAATTCGATTTAGGCCAAAAAATTTTGAAGAACCAAAAATTAGCCTAAATCGAGAAAGGACTGTATTTCAATATTTTTTTGTAGTCATGTGACCAATATATTAGGAACGGCTTCAATATGGTAAAATGGGACATATGCGATAACCTATGTTCCAGCCTTGAATAAATTAAATTTAGGTGATTTGGATAGTGTTTTTGAAAGTGGAGGAGAAATACTTTAATTTGCTCATAAGATCATTGAAATCGGGTAAATAACAACAAACTTCTAACAAATTTAATATCATTGATTTCCCATTGATTAACATTTCGGTAATCTGTTTCACTTTAGATATTAATTTTTTGGGTTAATTGAATGGAACATTTAATATAGAACGAACAATCTGCTTATCATATTTTGATTAAAGTTAAAATAAAGCCTCCAGGAAACATCAAATTTTAGAAGATTGTGCATTATTTTATGTATATCAAACATATTTGACTTGATTTCAAAGTTTATTCTTGGACTCTATTGAAAAATGTTTTGCAAAAAAATTGCTTAACAGGAAGTTCTTTATTAAATTATCACAAAATAATTAAAGTAGAAGTTGAATCAGATTCTTGTCTTAATCTTAATATAACTCAACTTTTATTCAATTTAGCCTAGAATATAGGGTCTCGCATATGTCCCATTTTACCATATTATAGCCTTTTCTTATATATTGGTCATATGCTTACACAAAAATATCGAGATTAAATTTTTATATGCCGTTTACAGGATTAAAATCGGGTAAGATATTTTGGAGTAATTTAAAAATAAGACGTGCAAGTTTAATTGACCGTCCTATTAGTTTTAAACCCATATTTTAAGAAGGGTATTTCATTAAATTTTAACAAGCTTATTTATCAAATATAATTTAATATAACTTTTATTCCAGAACTTAATAATTTAAAAAAATCTTTTGAGAGAAAAATAGTTGTATTCATAAATTACTTAATTTTTTATTTAATTAAAAAAACATTAAGTTGACTACCTTGCTCATCACAAAAATAGCATTACACAAGTGGAATTTTATAAAAAAGACTTTTGATCCATTTTATTTCCAAGAACATTAATTTATTTAAGAGTTGACTAAATAAATCTCATTTAATATGACTATAAATCAAAGGTCTGTCATTTTTATATAATTATTTGAATGTTAATTGAATTTTTCTTTATATAAACCTTAATATCTTTTATCGTAGTTTAAATTAAAGGTTTTTTAATGATTGTATTAAAAACGATTATACAAATAATTTGCCATTTATTTTAGATTAGCAAGATGTTAATATAATTAATATTAGTGTTAAATCAAATGAGATTGGCAAGTTTACTTAAAATCGATAATAAATTAAAGGAAAACTTTAATAAATTGTTTTCAAAAAATCAATAATAAAAAAAATTTGAAAAACCATTTGTAAAAGAATTGATATTTTTCTTCGAAAAAATTTATTCAAATTATCTAAAAATAAATTTTTTATAGAAGAAGATATTTTTCACTAAGATTTACAGAATAAAATCTTTTGAAAGAAAAGGAAACATTAAATTTCTTCCGGAGTATCATTTTTCACTAAATTTAACAAGCTTATATGTTGTAATATTTCAATGACAAATATGTTTTTTGATTTATCCATTAAGAAATAACTATATTTTTCCTCAATTATTTTCAATTAATTAACACTTTTTTAACATTAAAAGTACTTCATTTTAAAAAATAAATTTATTTTCATAAAAAATTACTTATATATCAAGTATATACATTTAAACTTATAAATAAAATGTCAAATATGTCATAGAGTCAATTTTAAACTATACACTTATATTTAGTTTGTAAAGAGTTCAGAATGAGTTCTAAATTTATTTAATAATTCTCCGATCAATATAAAAGTTTGGATGCTCTCTCTTTCTCTCTCTCTCTCCTTTAAAAAAGTTTAGGTAATTTAAACATCGTTATCTAAAAGAAAATTCCAAAGAGGAGATTTTTGATAATATCTTCAATTTTATTAAAGTATATAATTAAATATAAATGCTTTTTATCAAAAAAATTAGATATTTAAAAGAATAAAATTGAAAATATTAATCAAAAGAATCTGGTCAAGGTTAATATAATTTTAGGGAAGAATAAAAAAAAATAATGATCATTTTTTGTAATTCTAGAATAGATTCTTTTTAATGAATACTTTTTATGGATTCTCTTTTAAATTAAAAAATTTCTGCAATGAATTTAAAATCTCAAACGAATTATTCAAATTTGTTTTAATCTATTTTTAAAAATTTATTCATTAAATTAAACGAAACATTCAAAAAAATGGATGGATATGCGGTTTAGGCTTTAATAGTAAATATTTGCATTTTAAGAGGCTAATTAATTTAATCAAGAAAAAACTATTTTTAGGATTAAAATATTATCTAGTAAATATTTGCCAGTTTGGAATTTCTTCTTACTCTTCATACTGTATCTTAATCTGTAATTAGAAAGTAAGTATGGCCAATCTAACCATAAAAAACCACGGTCAAAATATTTAAAGCTTCCTTTAAAATGTTTTCAAAAGTAAGGTTAATTTTAAACTTAGCAAGTTGAATAGCAATGAACATTATTGATGAGTAAAACCAAATATTAATAAAATCTTTATTGATTTTATATGAGTATCATTAGTTGAATATTATTTTATACTTTCTATATAATATTTATGAATGATAAACATCTTGTTAAAGTTTAAAATTATCTTATTTTTTGAAAGTTTTTTAAAGACAGCTTTCAAAGAATTTGTACATGGTTTTTTGGCGGAATGAGTGGCCATACACATTTTTGTTTTAAGATTTAGATTCAGTATGACCTAAAGATTTCAACCATGGTCTTCTTTTTATTAAATTTCATCGGCCCTTACTATAAATTTCCAAGTTAATTAAGTTTTTAATAAATTTTATAATTAAAAAAATTCATATATATTTATATGAGCATAATGATATACTATTCACGTGATGTGCAATTAAAATTAAATATTTTAATTAAATGGACCAAGAGTTTGATAATTATAAAAAATAAAATGTTTCTAACTTTTTTGTACAAAAATTGATAATTTCATATTTGTAATTTCTTTAATTGATAATAATAAATAGATAAAATTAATTAAAACATTAAAATAAATGCATTTTATAAAGTATTGTAAATTATAAATATTTTTTCAATAATAATTTATTCTATTATATTATTCTTTGATAAATAAAATATTAATAAATTTTCTATGAATATTAGATTTAAGATATTTTTCTCATTTATTATACCAACCTTACAAATATAAATACACATGTCTTCTCACATACAGTAGGAAACAAAACCCCCTTTATTGAAATTTTGGCTTTAAAATCTTTCACACTTGCTAGATCAAGTTTATATTTTAAATGGAAATATGGTTTTGCCTGGAATTTATAAATAATTGAATTATCACAATATCTTAATAAATTACAAAATTATTGCATTATATTACTCAAACATTGTAAATCAAAAATAAGCAAGATAGAAAATATATTTAGATGTCATTTTAAAATACTGAAAATTTAAGTCGAAAAGTGTTTTGGGATTTTTTAAATATCTCAACAAATGACAAAATATTCAAAGAAACGCGTAAAATTTTTGAAAATTACCTTGGAATTTTGTAAAAAGTTATAAAGTAATTTTATTAAAATTGGTTTATATATTATGAATATCAAACTCTTTATTATATATAATTTAAAATAATATTTATTTTTCAAATAAAAATAATTTATATTAAAAAAAGTGGGCTAAATGTTATTTTCCAATAATATATATTTTCTAGGAACTAAATTGTTTTGACAGAACAAATGGTAAACAATTATATGTGTGTAGGTGTTCTTGCTCAATAGTTTTTCATAATATGTTATTCAAAAGGTTTTAATGGTTTTCTTTTTTATGACATATAAAATTATATATATATCAGATATTTTTCAGATATGTCTCTTTTCAAAAAAAACACATTTAGAAACCTAATCATCACCAAGGTGTTTTGTCAAAATATAAATTTAAACTTTTCTTGATATCGCAATATTTCAATTACTAACCATGGTGAATCAAAATATTTAACAAGATATTAATTTAGCAAAAAATTTTATTCATAACTAACACGAAATTTCTGTAATTTGTTTTCTTGATGTTATAGTAAAAATTTTTGTGAAATAGGTTATATTTAGAAATTTCTATTGAAAATATTAACGTTAGATAATTTATGACTGGAAATATTTTATAATCATCATGGTATTCTGATAAAATTCCTTTGAAATTATTGGTAAAGGAAAAATGAATAAATCAATTCTCTGCTTTATTTGTCTCATTTTCTATCACTTTTTCAATATTAAACTCGTAATCAATCATTTGAATCAAACCTATGATTGAATGAAGAATAAACATAAAACAAGTTTACATTAAAAATTTCTAATAACAGTTTTTTATTTGAATATAATATTATCAATATATTCATCTATGAAACAATATAACAATTTTAAATATAAATTATTGCGAATAAACAAGTTAAAATTAATTAAATAGATAAAGTGATACTTAATGTCGACTATGGCGAAATAATACGTTAATTAATATCTGAAGCACTTTATTTTTTATTGATTATTAAAGAACTCACTAATCAAGCTCTATTTTTAATTTATAAATTATATAAAAATGTTAAAACATATAAAATTTTTATAGATATTAATTAGAACAAGAAGTATATTTCCAAGATTCTTTTTGAAAATATTTTTATAACTGTTTTGACCTATAAATGAAGAAAATTAATTTCATTTTGATTTTTTCTCTTTCTATACATAATTAAGTGAATGAAAAAGTATTTGTTGAAAATTACTGAAAATAATTAAAGTAACAAAAATTACTGAAAAATTCATAAAATATGATTAATATTAAATTATTTTTTTTATTAATTTATAAAAAACAATGTAAATAAAGATATAAATTATTAAATTGAAATAATGTGTTTGCATTTTTATACATGCAAGCATATTTAACTTTTTTACTTAAACAATATTTCAATTAGTGTTGATTATAATTAATTAACAAAATATATTATATATTCAAATAAACTTTTTTTAATATATTAATGAAAACATAATAGCGAAACAAACTTTGAACTTTGAAAAATTGTTTAATCTTGGTAAAATATATGATGCTTTATTTAAAGATTAACTCAATTTCATGTTTTTAAAGCTAAAGTATTAACAAGTTATTTATTTCCATGGTAACTTTCTAGACAGAAAAAAATATTATATCTAATTTTGTTTTTAATTATAAACTTAATAAGATGAATTGAAATACTAATAATGTTTTAAAACAGAAGAGCATAAAAATTTAATAGATAAAGGACCTTACCGGATAAGAAGCCAAACCCTGATCCATTGAAAAATCAAAAAGATCACAACGTGAGTCGATTCT
>JAQFZM010002531.1:0-13391 GCA_034695785.1 Galumna obvia | reverse complement strand
ATTATATTTTAAAAATATATTTTAACTATCAATAATTTTTATTAATTCAAAATTTTCTTTTACACCGTATTACGGTCTGGGTATCTAAAATTCAAATCAAATTAAGTTTGGTATCAGTGAAAAGCATATATCATGTAGAATCTAGATCTAAATTTCAGTTACAAATGACCATAATCTTGTCAAATATAGTCTATTTAAATTTATTTTTGAAGCTTTAAAATTTAAAGATTAAAGATATTCTTATGAACTATAAATTAAAAATTTTTTTAACTAAAATTGTGTTTCAAACATTTTAAATTGATTATCATTTGATTCAATAGTAAATGTTATTTTTCAAATTCATAGTTAATGAAATGGTCTTTAATCTTTCAATTTTAAAGCTTTAAATATCAATTTTAAATTAAATATAACTTACAAGATCAGGGTCATTAGCAGCTGAAATTTTGGATATAGATTCATGGTGATATAGTCTGATGTTTAAAGATTTCTAATAAGCAACACCTTTACATTATAAATAAAAGATTAATAAGATTTCTTTTGGTACAATTATTATCATTATTTAGCTGTTCTATTAGGTAATAAATAAATTTTTGTCCAGAGATAGACATTTGTTGTTCTATAAATTGATTTCCTTTTTCTATGTTTTCTTCAAAAATGATTTCATAATTACTTTTAAAATCGATGAATAATTGATCGACGAGTTTAGTGTTGAATTATTTCCTTTATTTGAATTACATATTCCCGAAAAAATATTTAAATTTAGAAATTAAAAAATAATTTCAAATAATAATATTTTAACCTAAAATTGTGTCACTTTATTGAAGTCATTTTTAAAGTGAGATACAAATTTTATTCATTACAATGAAAACATTTTGCAATATATAATAAAATAGCCTTTATCAGTAAATTCTATTAGTAAAGTAAATTTATATTTTGTTAAAATTTATTTATAATCAAATAATTGTTACTTTAATTTAATAATTTTTTCATAGTTTATCGGGCATTTCTTTAATGCATCCTTTTTGAAGGTATAAGCTATTTTAATTTATCCTGTATATTTTAATTTCATTTTATCAATAAGGGAATTTCTAAAAAATTATAAAAATTTCACAATATTAAAGATTAGATATAAAATTTTATTATTAAACTGCACTAAAATAAATTTAATCTGAAAATAGTATATGTTTAAAGATATAAGCACAGTCAATATTTAATAATCCAGCCATTTTTGGTATACCTCAATAACAAGATCAATATATTATCAAAATTTAATCAGAAATTAACAAACGTTTTAATAAAGGCTTTGACTAATTTCCCAAAAATTTGTTGATAAATTATTGTCTTTATGGCAAATCATAGAAATATCGATAGTGATTTCTTGTAACTGATTAGTTAGTTGAGACTTCCATCATATGATAAACCAAATATTTTAATTAATAGGATGTTTTGTGTCCAAACACTTTGAGGAAGTTCTCTTATGGCTTTCCAATAGCAGTGAGTAAGGTAGTTTTCTCATTTAAAATCAAACCTTTCCAAATAATATTAAAAATCAATAAAATAAATGGTCTTATTGTCACCAACAATATATCTGAGCTCAAGTTTATGAAGATTTTAAATTCGGATAATAAGTTTATTGACTCGAAGTCTGAGAACCAGTTTCCATTTATCGAAATTTTTTACAATTTATATTTGAACTTAGCAAAAGTAATGTTGTCGCTTTGTTTTATTATAGGGCACATGTAGTTCTAAATTTAAATTTTTCACACTTTGAAGCAATGGACATAAATTAAAGTTAGCCATTAAATAAAAAGACTCTTAGTCAAGAAAAACGTATTTGTAAATTTTTAATAGTAAAAGAGTTACTTATTTCTGCCAAAACACTAATTAAATATAAGTTTAAAGTTTTGTAAAACTTTCTGTAAAACATATTAAAAAATTTTTAATTATATTTGCACATGCTTATTTAGTTCTGACTTATAACATGTATCTTGATTACTAAAAGAAAATTAATTTGGTCAATCTACATACACTACCCAAGGGTCCCAACCTCCTTATAAAGTAAACAAGGTGTGAGGCAAAGACTATAATCACTACAATTACGAGCTTCTATCAATAGAATATGATATCAAGTTAATTTAGTTCAGTTAAAAATAAAAATCAAGCATTTAAAAAGAATTCTTATGTTAATAAGAGTTTCTATGTTTCTAGCACTTTGTAACTTATGTGAGTGATTTACTAAAATCGAGTTTCATCAATTTTTCTGTTCATTACAACACCCATAGTAATGGTCAACGTTTTAAAAATGAGCCTTCACCAAAATTCAATTTTAATTTATTGATTCAAACTCAGACTGGATTTTTGAATAACAATTGTAATTTAAATTAACATATAAAATTTAAATATATAAATTTAAAAATCAGCGTTGTCACTATCAAAAGTGTTCCTTATATAGAGTGTACATTGCTTATCGCTTCATTATTATCAAAAAGACTATAAAATAATTCATTTTTATTCATAAAAATTTGGCTTATCGTTACAATTTAAAGGGTTGATCTTTAGAGAAAGCATATTTTATCTATCATCTTCGTTACAATTAAAATGACAATTGAATTACCCTTTGCTTTCATAAGGAAAATGTCTTCTAGTTACAAACAAAATATTAAATCTTCATAGAGAACAATACCTAACTTTATCTAAATTATCTATTGAAAAGATTAATAAATTAACTATTAATCTCCAAAAAGAAATTGATTTCTTTATACAAATAAAAGGTGGATTCTAATCGATTACACAGCGTGTCATCGCTCCGTTAATATAGAAAACACTAATAAATTACCTATTATTATTAAAAAAGAAGAAATACCCTCGTTATTAACAAAAGGGTTGGTAACCAGAGAAAGAAATCACACACTACCACTCCATTTCATTTCTTTCAAAAAGACAAAATTTTCCCGTTACTAACAAAATTTTGATAAAAAGAGAAGGATATCAGAGCCTACCACTACCTTCCGTTTCTTTAAAAAGACGAAATTATCACGCTACTAACAAATTGTTTGATCACCAGAAAAGGATAACCCAACAACCATTCCCTTACGTTTCTAAAAAATGGCGAAATTTCCTCGTTACTAACAAAAGTGTTGCTCACCAGAGAAGGGTATCACAGCCTACAAACACTTCTCCGTTTCTATCAAAATGAGGACATTTCCATGTTACTGTCAAAAGGTTAAAGCTCCAGGCAGGGCAAAGTCTACCATTCCATTCTATTTTTATCAAAGAAAATTTTACTGTTACAAACACAAGCGTGGATCTCCAGGGTAGGATAGCACAACTTATACTCTCATCCATTTATATGAAATTTCCTGTTTAATAGATGATACGGCTTGTAGAATGGGTGGATCAGCCTGTAAAATGGGTGTTTTAGCTTGTAGAGTGGATGGTTAGGCCTGTTTAATGGTTTATTCGGCCTGTAGAGTGGGTGGGTGGCTTGGTTGGTGGGTGGGTATTATATATACTACATTTTATTTCGTAAACGTAGTGAAAATTTGTTAATCATAGATTTAAACCTACAGAACAAAGGCTCCTAATGGAGTCGGTTCTGTGGGTGAGCTGTATGTTAAATAGAATTTATTGAATAAACAAATGTTTGAAACTTAGAGAAAATATCTAAAAGTGCTAAAAAGTGTTAATAAATTACTTCTGATATATTCTCTTCTCAAACGACTGGCTATAAGTCCAGACTAAGAGTGGTTTCACTCTTAAGTCGGCATTGAAAAAGTTAACAGTTGTTAAAGAAACAGTATACTGTCTGCCATACCATCAGTAGTGGTCAAATGAGTTATGCAAAAGTGTAAGAAATTCTTATATTTTTATAAATATGTGTTCACACAACTACCAAAAACTCAACTTGATCAGAATACAATAATTACTCGATTTAGGCTGAATTTGATTTAAGCTATAGATTTTGTCGGCATCGACCGTTCCTATGGGTTCTATAATGTTAAGTAAACTTTATTTAAGACAATTTGATATAAGCCAAAACTCGATAAAGGTCAAACGAAATCTAAGAATATGCAATATAAGTAAGTTTTCAAATAAATTTAAATATTGTTATAAAAAATATGTCATAATCAAAAAATAAAATAGACTTAATTTTTAAAAATGGTTAATATAAAAGATATGTGATTTATTGATATTCTTATAAATTTAATGGAATCTTTAAATAATTGAGTGTTTAATTAATTACCAATTATCATATTTTTGTTTTCTTTTTATTATAGTCATAATTTTATTATTTTAAATTTAAAGTTTATATTAATATTTTATTTCAATAAAACTGTAAAATCTAAATAGTAAAAAGAATGTGTATTTCAAAATTGAATATACAGTTAAAGATCGATAGCGTGAACGACCACTAAGGTTAACTTACCAATAGTGTGAATCATTTTTAAATCCCCGAGTACAAACAAGAGTTATAGTATGTAATTAAGGATCGATAGGGTGAAAAACCAATAGCGTGAACTAATCAATAGTGTGAAGTATTTCTTTAGCACAATCTAATATTTTATATAAAAAATCACGAATAGCGTCAAAAAAAATCAAATTGTTTTTGAAAATGTCTTGAAAAATGAGAAAAATATTACATCAAGAAAAGTCTTAAATTATTAATAAAGTTAGAAACGGTGTCGACAAAAAAGTGATCAAAACCTCAAATATTATTTAAATATAAATCGAATTCTTCAAAATGCCGACAAAATTATCGAAATTTGTGAAAACTCTTCAAACAAATTAAATGAAAAAACAGTTCAGAGTCTCCGTCGCTAAACATCCGGAGGTAGGGAAAGCTCTGATCATTTGGATCAAACAAATAAGAAGTAAAAAAAGTGTCACTACAAATAGCAAACAGATTAACTCTTCTAAAGCTATCGATTATATCAATAAATTGCAGAAATACTTTGCAGAAAGAAATGTCAAAACTTTAATGGATTCACTTAATAATATGAGAAGAGAAGTGGTTAATCAAACAATTCTTTCGCAATTCAGATATTAATTACTCAATATTTTACTAAATTTTTTCTTAAATTAAATTTTTATATAATTTGATGGCTAATTATATGGAATAAAACTATTGTTTATAAAATGACCGATAGGGTGAACTAACCAATAGCGTGAATCAAACCTTCATCCCCGATCAGGTTCACGCTATCGATCTTTAACTGTATTAAGTATTTTAATATTTTTAAAAGTATCTTAATTTTAGTTAATTTTTGTAGGATAAATTCACTATTACCTCACTTATTTATATAATTTATAAATTATCTTGATTAAATCCTTATTATTTGTTTAATTTTATTAAAATGGAACTTTATTTTAATTATCTTGGTTGAAATATGTTGCTTGTTTACAATTATTAATTTACTAAAATTTAAGTAATTAAATATCGATTAATAGAAATCTTATATTATTTGAAACCAATATATCCCCTTGAGCAAAATATCCCAACAAATCTTATGCCTGTCCATATAAGCTAATGTTAAGTGTCCCAAACTTGTAGAGGGGGGGGGGTTTAAGTGAAATATATATGAATACCAACCAATATTTTAAATAATATAAAAGAACACAATTATTATAAAAAATGTAAGAATTTCTTACGATTTTACACAACTCAGTGGACCACGACTGTGATGTGACAGACAGTACTATTTCGATAACGACTGTTATCTTTATCAATGCCGACTGAAGAGTGAACTCACTCTCAGTCCGGACTTATGGACAGTTGCTTGAGAGGAGAATATGATATGAGCTGTTATTTATTAGCACTTTTTTGACACTTTTAAGCATTTTTTAAGTTTCAAACATTTGTTTATTACAGTCCAATAAATTCTGTTGGGGTGAGCTCTATCTGGAATGGGAATGGGTTTCTGCTCTTGCAAAATCCAATTCTCGTTAGGGTTTTGATGGGATTATTGATGATTTTCATGTTCAAATGAAAACTTAGGTCCAGTCGATCCTTAGGCGGTCTCTGTGGCCGATGTGTTGATTTCGGGATATCAAATAAGTTCCGAAATTGTCTCTAATTTTAACCTTTTCTTTGTATTTACTGTCCGAATATCGGGCCTACGATATCGGGATTCAGGTCTTATCTTCGGGTAGTCGTCAAGTCCGGATATGGGAACCAATTGGGGGCGTTGGCAGTCACTAATTGCCACTGATTTAGCCGCAAGAGATCCTTTAGTTGGGGCTTGAATTAAGCCGAAAGTAGTCACCGAAATACAAATATTAGAGGTATAAATATCGGGACAGCAGTTCACGATATTTAGATAAAAATCAGAGCTTTATTTCGAAAATTATTTATTGATTTAAAACAAAAAAACTACACGTTTTCACTTATAGTAAGAAATACAATAATATGAATGACTTTTTAATTCTATAATAAAAGAGATGTTCTAAGAGTGAGTTTTTATATCAAAATATTCATGAAAAGTAAACCTTAAAAGGTGTCAAAAAGTGTGAAATTGAGTAAAAATTTTATGACTAGTAAGGGGTCAGAAAAGTAATAAAATAAGGACTTGAATAATAGTGGAAAAGTCCTTACAAACTCCTCCTGTAAAACAGGACTATCAGTCCTAAAGTAGTCACAAATAAAAGATTTTAATAAAAACATTTGTTAAACACTTGTCTTTTAAATTTTCTCCACAATTATTAAGCAATTCTTTTCAATCGTTTAAAGCATCGAAAGGGTTCCAACAATTCAACACTCAATTCATTTCTAATTAAAGGATTTGAAGTAATTATGAGTTTCTCTTCGTTTGACTCTTGAAGTAAAGGCATAACTTTTGAATTAATAAATGTTTTAAAGTATTTTTGTTGTTTTCAATCATGACATCAAAGTCTGTGATATAACTTTCATTTAATTCTTCGATTTGTAATCATTTCAAACGTCTGGATATTGAGTCGAAAAGAGTGTCCGAAGAGTTGAGTAAAGACGTCAACAGATAATTGACTGAAGGATACAAAAAGAGGGCGAAAGTCATAATCGATACCAATATTTGTGTCCGGAATACTATAGACCAGCCATGGATATTGAATACATAGGGGTTGAAATATTTCATTATACTTACTGTATGAACCGACCATGTTCACTCATTAACCAAGTTTAAGGTACATTGGGTTCACATAGATTACGAACCAAATGCATTCAAAAAGCGTATTCAATATCCATCGCTGCTATAGACCAACACTTTTGGTCAAAATATGTAAAACCGATCCAAATAAACACTTTTAACGGTATAATTGCGTATAAAAATTATAATAAAATCATTAGTATTGACACCAAAAACAATATAAAACCATAAATACAACGACCGTTGTTTGGACTCGGTTTAGGACTTCCGATACTATTAGACATTTTTTTAATGTCTTTAAATGCCTTCACTCTTTTACAGCAAAACAATCCATAGTTTCAATACAGAGATTCAAATGTTGTAAAACACTTTTGAGTGAAATTCTTATTTGTTTCAATTGATGGCTCTTTAAATTGATTTCCAAATAACCAAATTGAATGTATTTGAAATGACTTTATAGTGACGTCATCTTTACTCTCAGTGTTTGTCTGTATTTCCCCCTTTTATAACTAAAAGTAATTCCTTTCGGATGAGTCATATGAGATGTCCAGTGGTTTAACAAAACGTGAGATATTTCTACAATTCTTTGCCTTTTTATTCAAATGATTCGACGTTTTCTTTCTTTCATTTTTAACTGAAGAACAAATGGTTTGACTTTCATTCAAATTAAATGAAACTCTTTTCTTGGAATTGGTTTCAGTTTTAATAATTTTGAGTAAACCTTTGGGTGAGTTGTAAACAACTGATATACACTTGTTTTGATGTTTTCTTTTGACTTTAAACCATAACTGTCGGACCAATTCATTGAATTGATTTATAGGAAGAAATGTGTAGTAATTCTTAATTTAATTTCTAAAGTGATTAACAAATTGTTTGTAATTAAAAGTAACGACTTCTGTCTTTTCGTTTCTTTTTTAAATCGAGGAATGGGTTTACTTTCATTGAGAATCAAATCGGAATCAATCGAAAAGTGAAACAACTATTGAAAATCAAATGAATTTGTGTTGACATCCATCCGAGGAAATGGCATTAAATTAGTCTTTGTTTTAATATTCAAAGCATTTAAACTAAATTTTAAAGGATTTGTTATTTAAGTGAAACTCAATTGAGTGCGAAATTAAAGTCATTTTAGTTTCAAATAAAAGTTCACATCCATTGAATCGACACTTCAATTGTTTGTTCTTTGAATTAGTGGTCAAATTATGATTCAATTGAGTACTTGTGCTGAAACTCATATCACAGTTCTGATGATTACAAGCGAATGATTTTCTTTTTAAGTGTTTATTACTCAAGTGTTGTATAACTCTCTGTTTCGGGATTTGAATCAAATGATCAAATGTTTGGTTCAGTTTATATTACAATATATTCTTCGTTTATGTCTTCAGTGAAGTTATTATTAATATTTTCATCAGTTATTTCATTCATATTTTGGTCTTCAGTTGAGTTTTGATAACTGTTTTATTTCTCACATTTGATGACAGGATTAAACTCTTCGTTCAAGTGATTCAACTCTTGTTTGTCTTCCGATTCAACAATTGTCTCGTATTTTATACAAATTTTATCCCAAAATGACTTCATTTTATAGAAAATTTTGAGACAATTATTTGCAAACACTGACTCATTATTGAGTGTTTGGTTTTCCTCATTTAATTCATTTGTTTAATACAAATTAAATTGAAGATCATTTGGTAATTCTTTGCCCGAAAAGATAATCACAATATCTGACCACAAATTAACAACAATTTTGTCGATTAACTGTTTTATCAGGTCTTCTGTTTTCATGTCTGGCTTTAAATGAATATTTTCTAAAAAATCAATTTATGTCTTAAACGTAATAAAAGTAACAAATTATCGACAAATGTCATCACAATGTCATCACATCCGACAAAACAAATTTGTGTCATTTGTTTATTAAATTTGTGTTGGATTTTGAGCTCTTTTTTATGAACAGTTAGGGGTCAATAACGGCTCACAATTATGACCACTGGTTTGTGATTTTATTTAAATATCCGGAAGTCGTGTTTGGGGCCATGTCTTGAGGTCCTTGGTTGTTTTAATGGTTTCTTTAGTGAACATTTGAAGAATTACACAATCGTCTCGTGATTCAAAAGTCATGTTATCAGTATTTATAAAATTATAATTCATTTTTGATGATTTCTTTATTTTTATTTCAGGACACATTTCTAAAATTTCTAAAATGTCTTGTTTTTCATTGAATTTATACTTATTTGAAATGGAGTTTAACTTATAGAATGTCCCGTCTCTTTGACTCCGTAGGATTTTGTAGTACTTCTTAATTTGATCCAGGTCAAGTATTTCGTGGCACTGCTTAACATAGTGACCGGGTTTTTCACAAAGGCTAGAGTTTTTAGTGTGTTTTTGGGACTTTATTTTCTTTGATGTTCAGGTGATTCGCTTTCAGTTTTTGTTTCGTAGCTATTTTATTAATTGCTCTAAAATGGCTTTTCCGATTTCAATTCTGTGAGCGTTATATGAAAGAACTTCACCGAAATTGATTTTAACCGCTGTGACAATATAACTAGGATTGGTTATATTATGACTCAATGAGACATATGCAACACCTTATGCCCAACCCTAATTAATAATAATTTGCATAAATTTTTATTACAGGTTTAATAGAATATAAGCTTTATTTTAACTTGACACCAAGTTCATTAAAATCGGTTAAGAAACAAAAGAGCTGTAGTAATTTAAAGGTAAAATATTTTATTTCTGCTATTTTTATATTAACACATATTTGTATTGATTTCAAATATTTTTCATTATTTTAAAATTTTTCATCTTCAAATCATATTCTATTAATTCTAATTAAGTATAAAGTGATAAGAATGTTCTTACCTATTAGAACATCTATTTATTCTAGTAATGCAAGAGAAAACAGAATGTTTGAAGAAATTTCATTAAAAAGTTTTTTAAAATCAAGATAATTTATTAATGAAATCATTGCTTTATTTTACAACAGTCTGTCATAAATATTGATGAATAAGACCATCGTCATTAATATAAATTTATGAGTTTCATATAAAAGCCAAATTTTATCCTTAATAAATAAGATAACGTAAAATATATTAATATTAAATATTTTATTTTAGTGACCTAGTATTATTTTCTAGAATATTCTTTCAAAAGCAAAATAAAATTCAATCTTATCCTTATCTATACAGGATAAAATTTTATATTTTCTATATATAAACATCTTAGAGGTCATAAATTAAAATTTATAATTATATTACGAAATGTCGCCAAATAGAGTTGTATAGTGTCTAGGATTTCAATAAATCAACAAAACACCTTGTTTAAGGAATTTTTAATTTAAAGGTTTTGAGAGTTGGCTCTTAGTGACTTTTTAAATTTTAATGATACGTTTATCAAAATATTAAAAACTTTGTTTTGAAAGGCAGTATTTGAGGCTCTATTTCCAATCTTAGGGTAAAATTCTCAGTGAATTTATATTTAATAAATGAAAAGTTATTTTATAACTTGAATATCATCAAAATTGATCAAGTAACAAAATAGCCATAATCATATAATAAAATAGATTTAATAATAATTGAAAATAAAATTTTGTTATATTTTCTCCTAGCTTAATTTAAGATCTTATCATGTCTTTATTTAATTTGGACAAATAGAAATATATTTCAAATTTACATTTAATTAAAGTTTTTCAAACTATTTTTAAGGCGAATATTGATTAAACTTAAATTAATATTAATTCTATAATTAGTTATCTTTGTAATTACACTTGAGGATTTTTTATTTAATTACAATCAAATCTCACACTTTATGGCCAAAAACTTTATTTTTAATTGTTTTATAAATTAAAGTCAAAGCACTCAAACATTGAAAAGAGAGTCTGATATAAGTTGTGTTCACGACTAGAGGCCACAGCCAAACCGAAAAAACCCGAAACCGATTCGGGTTTTTTAAGTTTCGGGTTTTGATTCTAACCTTCGGGCCGGTTCGGGATTTTGAAAAAAGTCAACCAGGTCTGCTGGCTTTTTCGGGCTTTTGTATTTTATTAAAATTTGAAATTCTTTTATGAAAAAAATAATTTTAAAAATATTTATTATTGATATTTGAGTTTTAAGTTTGAAAATTAGAACAGTTTTATTTATATAATTAACTTTAATAAAGAATGTTTAAATAATTTTCATTTATTTTAACGTATTAATTAATTATCAAGTATATTTTACTCCAAATAACGCTGTTAATAGTAAAACGAAACGTAATTATAATATAAATTTTTTATTTATTTTATATTAAATATCCAAGTATCAGACCAATTGGATAAATACGATTATTTAACTTTTATCCAGAAAATATATATAATTTTACTAAATTCTACATAATAGAAAGACAATGTTTTCATATTCTGAAAGTAAAAAACATTTAAGTTGTGTCGACTAACTTTGAAAGATAATTCTTCAATTGAATTAAAAATTAAAGAAAATTATAGGTAATTACATTTATAGTTGATTTATATGATTTAAGTATATATTTTCTTAATTAACCACTTAACTAAAAATTTCGAGTTTTTTCGAGTGTTTTTCGAAATATAATTTCGGGTTCGGGCCGGTAAGGGTTTAATGATTTATTTTCGTACCGGGTCGGGTTTGAATAATGGCCTTAACTGTGGACTCTATTGAGGACTTTAATAAACTCTGAAATAGTATTTACACCAAATTTGACATTTTCAAATTTTTATGTAATTAAAGTAATAAGTTATTGTATACGTTATTTGTACATACAATTTTTATCTTACTATGCATTTAATAACACTATATATTTTAAAAGTATATGACCATTTTGGATGTTTGATAGCAAGTTAGGTTAAGCAGCGCATATCGTATGCACCTAATTTGCGTTTGCGTCCAGATCCTAGTCTTCTTTCGATATCCTCGCCACTTTTTATCTTCTCAATGATGTCCCGAAAAGTGGTGCGAGGGTATCCTGTGATCTTAGCGATGTGAGCGGCGCACGAGGTCAAAAAAGTGAAGAGGACGTAAACAACAACCGCTCTTTCACACGGCATGTTTTTAGGTGACAAACAATGTGCGCCACAAAATTAAACACATGACATGTGGCACATCATTGAAAAGGCTTTTAAAGAGCTATCCAATGATGTGCTTGTTGCCGTGGTTTTATTTGGCTATAAAGGGTTTGGCTCCTTTATACGCGCGCACTTTAATGGCGATTTTTTATTTCCTCCCCTATATCCCACAATTCAATCAACGTAGGTTAACAGGGGATGCAAAATGAAGGGTAAAGAACATATACTTGTTTTCAGCCAATAAACTATAGTTTAGGTTAAAAAATATTTTAATTCAGACAAATATATTAGAAAAATATTTTTAAAAATTAGATATAAAATATTCGGTTATACATATACTAGTTTTTTATCTAACCAGGACTTTTATATACAATAGAGTTTGTTTGAAAATATATGAAAATTTATTTAAATAAAACATCTTGATTTTCTTTGTGTGAATAAATTTTATTTGATACATAGATAAGCCTTCTTTTGTCTGTCTGTGAACAGTTTGTCTAATAAAATGTACTAGAAAAATTGTGTTTTCATATTTATTATGTCTTCACATTTAAAAAAACGAATTAATTAAGTTTTGTTACTAAATCTTAGAATATATTCCTATAATCCTTGAAATTAAAGTTGAATTTTAATATTGATTTTTGAATGAATAAAGAAATGACTCTAACCTTCAGAATAATGAATGATATTTAGAGTTTTTTTGTAGAATATTTAAAACGGCGTTTAAATGTTCTCAACACTAATTTATATTACTTCGTTTCAACTTTTATAAAATATTTTATATTTAAACACAAAAATATGTCGAATAACGAAAGAATTAAATGTGATTTTAATAATATATTAAATGAATCCAATAGTGATTCGGGAGAAGAGCTCGCAATTGATGTAAGGAATGCTTACTTTCAATATAAGAGTTATAATAAAGTTTTGGATAATCTCTCACTTCGAGTTCCCAAAGGTTTTAACAAAAATCATATATTCTTTGTTATAACATTGAATAATCTAGGTCAAGTATTTGCTCTTCTTGGGCCAAATGGTATTGGAAAGACTACATTAATTCGTCTAATTCTGGGTTTACTTCATATTAAAAGCGGTTCGATACAAGTTTTCGGAAATGTTCCAGGTACTAAATATTCAGATATACCGGGAAAAGGAGTAGGGTATATGCCTCAAGAGTTGGCGCTTTACCAGGAATTCACAAT
>JAQFZM010002530.1:0-13391 GCA_034695785.1 Galumna obvia | reverse complement strand
CAAACCAGATAAAAAATATTGTTTGACATTGAGTAATACAATAAAAATATAAAACACATAAAACCGCATTATATAATGAACATTATGCAATTTATTTGATTTTGATATCTCTTGTAGATTTTTAATTATAAAGACATGAAATGTTGAAGCTACATATGCCGGACCCTGTATGAAATTTATATTAACACTTGAAATACAGTCCCAAAAAGACTCCTTTAACTACTATGTGGAGTAGAACTCCCAATCTATTTGAATTTTTATTATCAAAATTTTATAAATACCAAGTTTATTTTAAGAATGAATATTTTGAAAGGCAAATGTTTAAAATAAAATTAATGAACTTTGACCTTAAATAATGATTTAATTTTAAATTTTTTTGCAAATAGAAGAGCAATGATTTTTACAACAAAATAATTTACAAGATTCACAAAAAATAGTGGTTCTTGTATTCGTGTTACAAAATTTACAATAACCTCTTAGGCTTTTCAACTGTAATTGACCTTGGGCATCATTCTCATTACTATTATCTTTAGATTTACATAAAATATTGATATTTGATCTCTTATTTACAAATTTTTTGTTCATAAAAACTCTGACTTGACCTCACAAATTAAATGATTAATTAAAAGGGGGCAATTTAATTGAGAGTTTTTTGACATTTTTATATGAAGTGATTTTTTACAATAAAAGTCAAGAAAGGTCAAAGCTCAAATAATTTCAGTTGAATTGAAATTAACAGAAAAGTACCCCGATGGGAGCTCTACTCCCACACCGTATTTGGAGTGTTAATAATCAAATAAGCCTTTCTCAAAAATAATTTTAAATACTTTTTAATTTATATTTTAATAATTAAAACAATTTTTTTAATTACTATAAAATTAATATTAAAAATATAAAATTTAAAACAAATGTAATTTCTATTCAAACCTTCTGTGATGGACTGAGCGTACGGCTGAACTAACCGTTACTAACGTAACACAACGGATTCCCACTCCCTTCCATGAAAATAAAATTCAATCTCAATCCCTCCCGTTAACGTCACGGGAGGGGGAATCGCGGAGACCACCACGGGAGACCAAAACTAGTAAGATGGTCACCTTAGTCAAAAAATATAAATGTGATCCTCTAATTCACGGTTTATAGAATTAGAATCGGTTAAATCTTCAAAGAATTATTAGAAAATATTTTGTGTCCAGATTTTTGATTGGCTTAATAAATAAATGTTTATCTTATAATTCTTAAACTGTAATCTTAATATCAATTATTTAAAAATATATCCGAATTATAACGTATTATATTTTGACATAAATAAGAACAAAAATTATTTTTAACAAAGTTTAATAATCTTAATAATTCTAATATTTTTTTAATGTAATTAATAAAAATAATTTAAAAAAAATAAAAATATAATAAAATGTTAAATACTGATAATTTCTCAATAAGTTTAGAAAATTTTATCATTAATTTGTATACTAAAAAATGATGGAAATGCTCATGTATGTTTACATTGTTAATAGAAAATCACTAACATTAAAATATTTCTATATAATAAATATTCTTTATTTAATATTGGGTTTTCCTCTTATAATGAAATTAAAATTATAATAAATAAATATTTGGCTATTTTTGATCATCTTTAAATAATTTTTTTATTTATTGAACAACAATATATACTATGAATATTTATATTATGAAAATTGTCAGAAAAATTATTTTATATTATAGATAGGTTAGATTTTGTTAAAATTTAAAAATTTTCTTATAATATTTTTTAAATCCAAGGGATAATTCAATCCCATAAATTACTTGATATGATTTTCTTAATTTACGGACTGATTATTATTGTCTAACAAACCTCGAATATATTTTTTTATAAAAAATGTTTTGTTAAATCACTGATAAATTTATTAAAAGCAAGAAAAATTGCAAACTAGAAACCTAAATTAGAATGCAAGATAAACGAAAAATATTCCGAATTAAATCAAAAAATTTTGATAACAGGATTTTGTAAATAAAAATTGTAAAGAGATATTCTGAGTCTACACTCCAGTCGCTTTATTAACAATTTTCATACTCTAATTGAATTATGATTATTATTGATATCAATGGCTTTACAACAAAGTATTAAAAGGTTTCCACTTTACAGAATTGAAACTGAAATTTTAATGAAATAAAGTATAATTTTAATATATAAATAAAGAAATTTATAAATATATTTATACATTTTAATTTATATTAGGAATTAATAATAATTTAAAAATAATTTAATAACAATTTTATAGCAATTTTCATTAGTTTAAACAATGGTAAAGTAAATATTTTTAAATAAAATAAATTATTCTTAAATATGTTCATAATAATAATGTTTATTAAGTTTAACGCGTATATGATTACAATAAGTTATAAAATTATAAGAAATTTTTATCATAAAATTCATTTCGAATCCTGAATTTTGATAAAAGGTACCCAATTCTATTGTTCATGAACAAAATGAAACTTTTTTCCAGTATTCATGTACAATAGGAAAGATACAGTAGGGGAAATATCTATGGACCTGTGATTGAACCTTGATAATTTTTTAAAGGATGAATATATTTTGATGCGGTTTTTACTAATATGATCTAGGATAATTAGCATTTATGAAAAATTAAATATGAAAATATTTTCACCAAGGTAAATTTATTTAAATTATTTTTTAAATAAATTGATAAATTTTATACTTTTATTTAGATTAATATATATTTTTATAGAAAAATTCACATACATGTGTATATTTGTGTAATCAACATGATGAAAGAAAAATATTGTAATGATAAATTGGACGCCATGGCTACATTTTTGGCCATGCCTTCTAAAAAAATTTCGAAATTGATTATCAATGTAATACATGAATACGATAGGGAATTTTACCCAGATATTAAATATCATATTAAAATTAAATTCAAATCACAAACCATTAGTTTATTTACATTAATATCTTTAAAAAAATAATTTCTTTACGATATTACACGATTCTTTTAAAATATATAAATAATATGTACAATTTCGTGATCAGCGTAAAATTCACTATCGGATTCATGTATTACATTGATAATCAATTTCGAAATTTTTTTAGAAGGCATGGCCAAAAATGTAGCCATGGCGACCAATTGACCATTACAATATTTTTCTTTCATCATGTTGATTACAGAAATATACACATGTATGTGAATTTTTCTATAAAAATATATATTAATCTAAATAAAAGTATAAAATTTATCAATTTTTTTAAAAAATAATTTTAATAAATTTACCTTGGTGAAAATATTTTCAAATTTAATTTTTCATAAATGCTAATTATCCTAGATCATATTAGTAAAAACCGCATCAAAATATATTCATCCATTAAAAAATTATCAAGGTTCAATCACAGGTCCATAGATATTTCCACTACTTATATATTATTTGATCAATTTGAATAAAAAAAATTATAAATAAATAAAAAATCAACAAATAAAATAAATTATTTTTAAATAATATCGTTTTAAAATTTAATATATAAAATAACTACAATTTTTATAAAATCGTTAAATTGTAAATTTGTTAATTATTTCCAAAAAATATTTTCCCAAAATAAAGTTGAAGATAAATAATTAGAAAATTTTAATATACTTATTGATAAGTGGCTAATTTAATGGATATAACTGAATTTAATCATCGGTAAATTCGACAATTAAATTTAAACATATTTATCTATTAAAAGATCTTCGATGTAGATTCGAACAATTGCCCAGATATAAGAGAATTCATCCATTAATCACAGCAACAGCACTTGGAGCGGTTGCAGTCAGGGATAACATACAGTCATTTGCAATATTTGTGTGGGGTCATTTGTTCATTTATCTCCTGTAATACTCATCCTAGCAAGACTATTTTTTAAATACAAATATGGTTTTATCTAGCTTTAATTTAAATGAAATATTTTTTGAATCCCTGGCATAATTTCTATAAAAATCAACATTATAAAAAATTTCGAATTTTTTTAAAATTCAAAAGTATTTATTTATTTTTAAATTTTTTATAAATTAGATCAAATTTGTTTCGAGTCATGTTTTTTTGTTTTTCAATAATTTTGCCTAAAGTTGAGATATTTTAATTAATTTTTTTATATGAATACCCAATTATGTTATGCATTAAAATTACTTTATTTCATCAAAATTGATTAAGAAACTTTTAATTAAGATCAATTCGAATTTACATAATTTTAAAATTTACATGCTGTTTTTCTCTATTTTAATAAGAATATTGAAAAACAAAAAACACTTATCAAATCAAATTTGATCTTATTTATAAAAAATATGTGGTTAAAATTTAATCTTGCTAGTTTGAATATTACAGGAGATAATTGAACTAATGCACGATCACATATATTGCACACGACAATATCTTAAGTGGTTGAGTTCTTAATAAGATCTATGTCCTCGAGATGGAGGTATAAGTTGTATATCATGTTTGATAGGGAATACATCTATTGGTAGTTTGACTTAAATAAAAATAAAAACTTTGACGGAATGACTCTATCAGCCGATAGATATCTATAATATATCGCAAATAATTGCAGTGTTTGACTCTGGGTTTGGAGATGAGGTCATAAGTTTTGGGGGTTATATGATTGTCTACGTATATGTGCTTGAAACCTTTATGATTAGTTCATAGCTTTAGTTAAATATTAGATGTTCGGAAAAATCTTTGCGTTTTTTTGACATCACTAGGTTTGTACCTATTTTTACCCATTAATGCCCCCATTTGAGCATTAAAATTAAAAATAATTTTGGAAAATAATTAAAATTAAATCTATTTTACGGTTCAAAAATAATTTTTATATTATTTATATATTAGTTAATTAAATAATGTATAGTCTATTTGTTTAAGTTCAATTGATTTCTTATATAATATCATCAAATTACAATATTTTATTTAAAATCTTCTTGGACTTATAAGGTATTCAAGGTTAGTATTTAATCATTAAAAAATATTTTATGATTTTAACCATTGTAATAATATAAATCTTATTATAAAAATAAACTAATTTTATTAGTATTATAATTAACAGATAAATCGTAGACCTTATAATCACATTAATTGCTCCTTAAATTTAAAATTTTTTTTAAAGATGTGCTTAAAATAATCTAGTGAAAGAATTTGTTTTTTAAGTTATATTGTAAAACTGGAATTTATATAAATAAAGTAAATAAGTTTATTATTCTAGAATTTAAAGTAAAAATGGGATAACATTTCAATATTAAATTTTTCTAAAATCATAATAATTAATCCTAACTTACTATTTTATTTTTCTAATTTAATAATTAATTTAATTTATATTAATATTTTATAAATTATATAATAAATAGCCTAGAAAATAGGAAAATGATAAAAATTTTCTGATAAATTTTTTAACAAAGCAAAGGAATATTTTTTTAATTAAAATCATTGTTTTGAATAAAAATGCGGTTAAGATCAGAATCATTTTATAATATTAATCAATTCAAAATAATTTTTTATCTATCAACTGTAGCAAATGAATTGCAGCCTAGCATTTATAATTTGTTGTTTTAAATATTAAAAATAAATTAGATCTTTAAGGATAAATAATTTATTTTAAGAATATATTAAGCTTTGTATAATATTTAAAATTTGTAAACTTTCTAATTTATATTTTATAGAAAATTGTGTTTATTTTATAAATTTTAATTAATTATTGAATTTAAGACAGGTTCTTGAATCTAATTAACTTTATATTTTTAGTTTGCATTTACCATACTCTTATTTCGGTTCCTGAACATCACTTTAACTTAACTTAAAATAGGGAAACTCTTATTACAAAAACAAAACGATTTTATTATAAAAACTAAATTACAGAAAACATGTTCACTCACTGATAAACAACCAAAGACTAAACTAATTATAAAAATTTATATCAATTTATACCAAAATATGAGTCTTAACAATGAGTGAGAGTCGTGACCAAAGATTACGAATAATTATAGTAGTGAACATAAATTTAGAAATGTATATAAGTTTTATCACTGTAATGAGTGATAAGGGGGAGACTGCTTTTGACCTTTTACATACTCTTTTGATTTACTTCTGGAAATCACAATCAACGCAACTTTAGTGAAACATAAATGATGTGCTTTAATAAAGTTATTATTAATCAGATTTATGACTAAAGGGTAGGCAAAGAATCAACGTTATTTATTTTTAAATTTCTCCACATAGAACAAAATTTTTATACAATAAATATCGATATCAATAATACCAATAATATCAATAAGTTTACTGAAAGAACATCGTTGGTTTAGGATATTTTTTGAAATAGTAAAATCTTTAGTGGATTTGCAAATAAATTCCTTTTTATTATTTAACATTTCTCTGCTAAATTAACTAGTTAAATATTAAGTTTTTAGATTTAGTTTTGAAAAGCATAACTCTCATTTAAACCATTTCTATAAAAGTTAAATTTGGCAGACCTTTACCGAAAGAAATCAAAATTATTGTTAAGCTGTTGATCATAATATTTTCAAAATACATAACTAAAGGGATTTAATATTAATATTTATTCAAAATAAAATCCCCGCTCGGGCAATATCTCATTAGGAAAGTGTAACAAATTAACAAATATTCTTAAATAAATTGTTGTAATGATTTACAGTTTAAAATGAGTATATAAAAAAAATTATTTAATAAAATGATTAATTGATTAGTTTTATTTTAAATTATTTTTAGACAAAATAATTTTTATTAACTTTTTACTAGCTAGTTGTAATCTGAAGTCAATATTAAATTTAAAAATTATAGAGTTTATTATAATTTTAAATAAAATATTACCTTCAAATTATAATAATAAATATAAACAGAATTTATTTTTTTAATTTAAAATGAAACACTAATGATAAAACAAATCAATTAAAAATTATCAAATTGAAAGGCTATATTAAATGGATATCTGTAAAACATTACAGTTTAGAATCAAATATAAAAATTATTAATTTAATTTAATTATTATTTTTACTCAAGGAAAATTCAATTAAATATTTAACTATCTGTTTTAACAATCTAGAGTAAATGGGAGTCCAAATTTTTATTTATTCAATACGCTAGGTCAGCTACAGAATTTTAAATTTTTTCATTTTAAAAACATTAAATATTAAATTCAAATCTAAATTAATTAAATGAATACTTTAATATACAAATTGTGTTTTAATTTATGTAAAAAATTATCTAGGTAATAGTAAATTGATAATTAATATCTATAAATCTTTTTAATAAAGCAAAATATATTTAATAATTATTTAGAATAATCTTTGTTAGAATGAAAATAACCAACTTTGTTTTGTGATAAACAAATTATTTTTCAAATTTGTTTCCCTTCGGTTATAAATATTAAATAAGCAAGTTAATTTTCAAGTAATTTTTTAGGATTAAATTGATGAGTGAACAATGGCCTAACTGACCCCACTGACCCCATGGACCTTACTGACTCCCACTTACCCCACTGACCCCATGGACCCCACTGACCCACTGATCCCATGGACACCACGGACTTCACTGACTCCAAAGTTTTCATCCACTCAATGATTACAAAATTAATTTTGGGGAATATATTTAAAATATTTTCGGAAAAATTAATGTTTATAAAAGAAATTATTTAAAATTTTCAAAAGATCTAATAAATTTCATAAATATTACAGTTAAACCTTCAAATAATGAACTCTCCCAAGATTAAAACCTCTCATTTATGTACATATATTTTGTCCCGAATCTCCAATGAGTGAACCATTATAGTGGCCCCTAACTTTACACTCTTTGGAAGTTTGACTGTGTAAGTTTAGTTTTGTTTTGTATAAGTTTTTTGGTTTAAAAACTAATTTTTTATTAAACTTTAAATATATTATTAATAAAGATTAATCATACTTTGATATATTCGTATAATTAAGTTAAATTTTCATATCCGTTAAAAGAATTATCTTATATTTATTAATTACTTTTATTTAACAATTGATATGTTATTTGAGATTTTTATGAAATTAAAAAATAATCCAATATTTGTTTAATTTTGGGGATAATATTTAAGATATTTTAGAATAAATATTTTTTCTTTAAATAGTGAACAAATTTAAAAAATAATTATAATATAAATAGTATTATAAAAGGGTTTTCAAATAATAATATAGAAATAAAGCTTGCATATTTTTAAACATAAGAACTAGCCTTGGTAAAAATTTAGGGAGTTTTGAAACCACAATTTTAAACACTTTAAAAATACACAAATCTATATTTACGTGGGAAGGTAATATAAGAGAATTAGTAAGGTATCTATTCGAAATATAAACTTGTGGGCATTTTAGAAAACATTATTGTCACATAAATAAATATAAATTAATATTTGAAAAATAAATAAATATTTCATTAATAAGTAAATATATGTAAATATTTACAACGAAAACTGTAATTTTAGTAGAAATGATGTTAGAGTTATTAAACCATTGATTGAAAACAATAGTTTAATGTTTATAAAATAAAAAAATGCTTTAAAAGGCTAAAAAATTTCAGAAAGGATCAAACAATTTGTGAAAGGGTTTGGTTAATGTGTTTATAATAGGGTAGTCAAAAAGTTTAGATCATCGGAAAATTTCCGCCACCAAGTTCATTTAAATCGGTTAAGAATCTTTAAAATTGTGGCAGTTTGAATATTAAGGTTTTCAGTCAAAAGTCCCATAGGAAAACCCTATAGAAATTCAGATTACTTTGTACCTAGAAAATTTTGTTATTTTTGAATAAAGGACATTGAGTAAAACAAATTTGTTGCTTGACACATTTTGATCAGAGCAAAGGTAAGGCCGTAAAGGTGTGCTTTAATTTGTGAAAATAGTATAATATTATATACATTTTTACCAAATTAAATACCCTCTATCGTCCTTTTATGGGACTTTTGGCTATAAACCTTTTATATTCAAACGGCCACAATTTTAAAGATTCCTAACCGATTTAAATGATCTTGGTGACATATTGAACAACTACTCTTTCTCTTTACAATACTTATAAAAGAAATTATTTAATCAAATTAGATATAGTTTTTAGTAATTGGTGTCGCATTTGCTCTATTTAAAAATATTTTTAACAAGATAATTTAAATGATTTTTATTTTATAAAATCCGGCATAAATGATATTTTAATATGATTTTTACAGAATTAAAATCGGATTAAAACTTTTGAAATTATTCAATTTTTTGGATGATCTAAACTTTTTGACTACCCTATTAATTATACCCGATCTTATATGAAAGATTGATTACTTGTTTCGTAAATTATGTGAAATTCATGTAAATTGTAATCAAAAAGCTTTACTTCGACAATATATCAATACTAACACATTTTAAACCAATAAAGAGTTTGTGGGAAATCAGGCAATAATATAGAATTTGTTTGATAATAATCAAAAGTCATTTTATATACCAAGTTATACCAATTTATGCTTCCTCTTTTTTGAATAACATTTAATAATTGACTTGTTAATATTTAATTGAAATGAGAAAGCCTTTAATAACTGTAAATATATCTAGATAACTATACCACTTAATGTAATTGAAAAAATAAATAATTAAACTGGAAGCATTGCAGATGCTTGATCTTTTATTTAATGAAAATATTTAACAAAACAGATATGAAATATTGAATTAACCTTGGTAATAAATTATGTTGATAAAATATGATCATGTACATATTTGTTGCTCAAATCTTTAAAAAACATTCAGGACATTAATTCATTTAAAATATTTAGATAAAAATATAAAACATATTTCAGTTGAAATAGCAAAAATGCTAATTATAAGAATGAGCAAGTGCACTTTTAAAAAAAATATCAAATTACTAAAAGAAATTGGTGCATATTTATTATTAACATGGACCTTTGTTTCAAAATATTTTTCAGATTCTGATAATATTTTCTTCATTTGTTGATCATACAAACCAGTGGTCATATACCACAAATACCTAAACAGGGCCAGTGAAAAAATTAGGAATTAATAAATAGCAAGGTTAGATAAGATGGGTTGACCAGAACTTTCCTAAATTCAGGAATCATTATGTTTTGGCCAACACTGAGTATAACATACTTTTGATTGAAAGCACTCCTGAACTCTTGAGGTAAACCTAACCCCATTACAGCACTACATCTTATATTATAAAAAACCCTTTCCTCAAGAAATTGAAATTTTGTGCCAGGGTCTAAATTATTCTTGAATTTTACTAAATTTTCCTTTAATTGGAAGTCATCCCAAATAATTGCATTCTT
Organism: Galumna obvia; assembly: GCA_034695785.1. NCBI lineage: Eukaryota > Metazoa > Arthropoda > Arachnida > Sarcoptiformes > Galumnidae > Galumna > Galumna obvia. The sequence continues at coordinate 3,058 of JAQFZM010002530.1, read as the reverse complement.
TCCAAGAGTTGTTCCAATAAAATATTCGATGGTTAAAACATTAGTTAAAATTAATTTTGAACTCATCCTTTCCAATATCTTTTTCACGATTTTATTGCTTTCTAGGATAACATTTAGTGCTATTAAACTCATATTAGTCTCCGCTAATTCCTTAATTGTTTTGATTTGTTTAATTGGAATGAACAAGCTTAAAATTGTAAATATTTGTGCAGAGATAATTATAGCTAGCTGCATTGAACAGTAAAACCAAGTTGTCATCAGCATAAATGTGGTATGGTTAATTTTGAATATTTTTCTTATGATCATATCTGGAAAAAATAAGCAAGGACATTAAGATGTTAATTGATTTCATTTTCAATATATTTGATAATTAAAGAAAACATACCTTGTCCTAACAATGAACCACTAAGTTTAAAGAAGAAGTCATACAACCTTGATAAAAATCTTTCTCTTTTAGCAAATATTTTTTCACCCATTAGAGTTGTTATAAAAATGAACAAGAAAATAATTATGCCTAAAATGGTAAAATTTCTTTCATTTAATATATCAAACAAATGCTCTTCTGTTGAATAACAAGAATTATCAAAACGAGTCAACACAACCACTTCGTTATAACTCAATGGAGCCATGAATTCAAAGTGATTTAAATTATCATAAAAAAGATACGGCACAAATGGAAATATTACAATTGAATTCTATAATTATCAAGATCATTTTAAATAAATTTTAATATAATATAAAAATAATACCATTTTATTGTGATTTTTTACCATAAGTGAAAGTTTGTTTTCCCATTTTTCAAATGTATATGTACAATTGAGTGAATGTGATAGGTATAATATCAATTCACATATTGTTCCATTGCACATTCCATTCTTGACAGATATCCAAGGTAAAGCATCCACAGTTGAATAATTTAAATGATTTATCATCACTAACAAGCTTATATTAAGGACAATAAAATTCGTACAAACCGAATAGGATAAAGTTATATTCTAGATATTTTATTGGCCTTTATTCAAACAGGTTGTTATTCACTTATATAATTAGGCTAGATAATAATAATAATAATCTATTAAAAAGCTGAAAAACAATAAATTCATATGAAATTCTATTTTAGTAATGCATTAATAATTGATATATAATTAAATATTGATGAGTTGAATGCATTATTGAAATGAAATGTTTTACCAATTATATTATATTTATAATTATTTAGATAAATTATATGTACAGGAATATGTCATTACTCTTTGTCTAATAAATAGAATTTTTAAAATATTTTAAAAATATTTTTTAGAATAATTTTAATGACTGGTTAATAGAAAATAGTATATATAAATAACATTTGAAATTAAAAATGGTAATTTTGATATTAAAATAATTTTAAATTATTAGAAATTTTATAAATTAAAAATAATAATTATTTTTATTGAAAAATTATTTAAAGAAAATATTTTCAAAAAATGAATTTGTTAGAGAATTTAAAACAATTAAATAACTTTTTAATATAATAATAATATTATTTAAAAACTGGAAATTTAGCGTTAAATATAATTTAAAATATGGCTTATTCTTTTATAACAAGCTAATGGATTTAGATGTTTCAATAGATTTTTGAAAGATTACTGAGAAATGGAAATAAAATATTACTAGTAACAATGATCTATTAAAATATAAAGTTATGGACATATCTATGGACTGTAATATAAACCTTGATAATTTTTTAATCGTTCGATCGATATTCAAACGGTTTTCATTGAGAAGATCTTGATTGAAAGGACTAATGAAATATGTAAAAAAATTTGAATTGCATCAGGGTAAATATATTTTAATTGATGATAAACAAAAAAGAAGATATTTTAATGAAATATTACAACTATATTTATTTTTATCTTGTATTATTTTATGTAAACATACAATGTATTTAAATTTTTAATTAGCATAGCAAAAAAATATTATTGTGATTTTCAACTGACCTCCAAGCTCAATTTTTTTGCCACGCCTTGAAAAATATTTTTTTCCATTACACATGAATTTGGGATAGAAATTTACGCTGACTTTGAAAATAATAATTTCATTGAAAAATAATGTTAAAAAAAAAGTAATTATGTCATAAAAGTTAGTATATCAATAATTTTGAAATTAACAATGGGATGAAACATAAAATTGAATTTTCTGAATTAGCGTAAAATTCTACCCCGAATTCATGTGTAATATTGATAATATTTGTAAAAAATATTTTTGAAGGCGTGGCAAAAAAAAAGTGGGCGTGGAGGTCAAATGAACATTACAATAATATTCTTTTGTTATGCTAATTATAAATTTAAAAATGTTTACATAAAATAATAAAAGTAAAAAATTAAATATAGTTGATATATTTCATTATAATATTTTCTTTTTGTTTATCATCAATTAAAAAATTATTACCTTGATGCAATTCAAATTATTTTACATATATCTTTAATCCTAGATCATCCCAATGAAAATCGCTTGAAAATCGATCGAACAATTCAAAAATTATCAAAATTTATTCTACGGTCCATAGTTATATCCATAACTGTATTTATAATTAATTTTTTTTATAATAAACAGATAATCGGAGTGCTCTCCCTATTATTCCTTAACTTTATTGGTCTAACATATAAAAACTCATGAATAACTTTTATTAAGTATTAAATATAACTCAATTTATAACAAAAATTATTCATATGGTTTGTAATCAATTTGAATAAACTAATAGAAATAGATTAATTTATATTTCTATGAAATAGACCACATCGCTTGATATTTAATTCAGAACACCCTAAATTAAAAGTGATTTTCAATTGATATCTAATTTAATAATTATAAATATTTTTTCTCAAAAAAACATTTTCTTTCAAAAAATTTATTTTAATAAATATTTTAAATAATAAAGATAGATAAAAAAATTATAATCAATAAATAATTATTATAAATTAAGAAAAACATGCAATATTCAATCAAATTAATCTAAATAAATATAGATATTCAAAAGGAATAATCTATTTGTTTCAATTAATATTTGTTAATAGTA
>JAQFZM010002529.1:0-13392 GCA_034695785.1 Galumna obvia | reverse complement strand
TGAATAAAATATGAATGATTTATAGTAAACTCAAAACCATGAGAAATATGAGCAAGTTTATGAGAGAAAACATGAAATAAAATTCACCTATTTACTCATTTATAGCTTGTAAACTTGCTCATTTTACTCATGGTTTTGAGTTTACTATAAATCATTCATATTTTATTCATAAAAATTTGAATTTATAGTAAATTTCGAGACCCGATATTCGGGTGAAGGAGTGGTCGTTCGGATAAAATTTTTTTTGATTTTTGTTCTATTTACCAAGATGAATATCATGATAACGGTTATTTTACAAACTCAGAGGACCATCTTTGAGTCTTTCCTATTTAGATATTTAAAAGTTTTTATAATATTAATAATTAACATTAAATTTCATAAAATTTTCCTTTTTTAATTGCTTTTGTAAAATTAATTAAATTAACATTTATTTTTAATATAATAATAATTACATTAAAAATATATTCTGTTCTTAGTAAAATATTATAATTATTTACCAAAAAATATATATTAAAGAATATTAAAGAATAATTTTATTTTGGAATAAAATAATTTTTATAATTACCTTCATCAATATTTATTTGAATTTAAATTATAAACATTTATTTAAAAATTAAAAAAATTAAATTAGAAAATTACTAGAACAGAAAAAATTTTATATTTAAGATTTTTATAAGTTGTACCTTTCTAAAATGTATTTACCTTGAAATTTTATAACTATAGATAAATTAAGTAAAACTATTTATATTGATGATTTTTAATAATTGGAATAAATTTATAAGTAGAATTTTCTAAAAAATTACCTGTGCATATGTCTCAAATGATAGAATTTAGAGGTGCTTGGTGGCTTTGAATATAGAGATTTAAAATTAATCAAAATTAATAAAAACGAAATATTTGAAAAGTGATTATAGAATTTTTTGCTCAAGGTTAATATTGTTCTAATAAATGTCTCTAAAAAGAACAAACAATTGGTAACAATGAGAGCACAGAACAGAATATAATGAGTTGTAAAAAGTCCTCAACTTTTATAGTTTCGTAAAAATCCATTTGAAATGTTATACTCTTAAATACATCCAAATATTGATTTACTCCTTTCAGAGTTAAGCTCAGATGATATCCCCTTTTGAAAATACCTCGCTCAATTGAGTATAACATTCTAGAAGTAAATATTAATTGTAAAACAAAAATCAATTCTAAATAAATAAAGATTTCTTACAGTTTTCTCAAACACATTCTTTTTTCATCCATTAATCTTTAATTGGATAACAATAGAATTCATAGTTTTATCGACCGATTCTGAGACTAAAGTCTTTACTTTTGCACAGTTTTGCCATAATATTGAACTCATCGTTCATATAACTTTCCTATTTTGAATACTCAGCAAGAATTCTCTATAAATGAACCCTGTTCAAAACGATATATTAAGATATTATCAAGGTCAATTATATTACCTCTGATCGGATTCTCATAAGTCTATTGTTATATCGTTTTTAATACGGAACGAATGTAAAGAGTGAAGAGAATAAAGTGAAGCGTCGATTCCTTATCTGTATTTCATGTTCTGTTCAAATTAATAAACTTTTCAAATGTGTGCAAGCTTCTTTTCTGCTTGGTCATTATTGAACCAAGAATTTGATTTGTAAATATCAGAACCAAATAAAAGCAACAAATGGACCACAAATTGATAACAGAATTTGTTTTATTCGTAAAATTTTTCAGAATTAATGGACTCAATGTTTGCAAAACTATATCCGATATTCTGATATATTTTATTCCTGCAATAATTAATTAAAATTAATAGTTAAATAAGTTTCTAACTTTAATAACTAGATAGAATATTATTTTGAATAACCAAGAAAAATGAATAAATACAATACTCAATCGATAATTTTAACAAGTTTGGTTTTTTGATCATTTGGTTAAAATTATCGGTTAGTTAAAATTACTGGTGGAAAGAAAGAATACCTAGTTAATGCTTGTTTAAATGCTTTTGTTTGTAATTTATATCATTTTCTCAAATAAATCAGTTAGTTATTGTTTGTTTAGTATTAATATGTTTTCAGAATTGTTTTAAAATCAATAAAAGTCGTTTAAAATATAATTTCATTAAATTTCTTTTTAAATTTTAACAAAAATTTCATTAATTTCTTAGTTTAAATAGTAAATCCTTATTCAGTTTATCAAACATTTTATTCTCAAAATATTTTATTTCAACAAAAAGAATTCAATTTAGTTTAAAAATTAAATTCAATTCTTATTTTTTGTTTTTAAATGTTTAGTTTAAATTATTGGTATCACTTTTATATACAATTCAATGAGGTGTGGTTTTCATATTTAGTTAAAATTAATGGTTAGTTAAAATTATTTGTTGTTTAAATTATCGGTAGTTTTTTAACATTTTGTCTATGGGAACGGGTCTTTGGTTTTGAGTTTTGGTTAAAATTAACGGTTAGTTAAAATTGTTGGTACTTAAAATTATCGATTGAGTAATGAAAATATAGGATTCAAACATACCTTTAATGATTGAATACAAAGTGCTATAAAACACGACTGCAATGACTGAAAACAATATACAATACCAAACAAAATTTGAAAATATATTGAACAAGGTTATCAATCCTGTTCTCTCATAAGCCAGGTCACTTAAAATTGACAGACGTGCTATTTGTGTCATCCAAACGAGACTATCCGTATTATTCAATTCAATATTTTTGAATAAATGTATTCCCATATGTAAGGGAATGAATGAAATATCATTATCCTGGTCAAATTGAATAAATAAATATATTATTGAAAATACTTTTATTATACATACCTTGTTCATTGGAAAATAGTTTCCTTTAAGCGCAAAATTTTCTCTTTTAATAATAATATTATAGTCTTGCATATATTTGGATAGGATCTTTATCAATTCCAATTGATAAAAGCACAATTTATCCTGGAAAATTAATATGATAATTAACCTTTGTTACTCTTTAATAAAGATCAAATTAATTAAATTTGCTAACCGTATTAAACACTGTATTAATCAAAATTGTACGATTAGAATTACCAAGATTATTATTATAATAATTATTCCCAAGTTTAAGAGGTAAGCAATTTTCTAATTGAAAAATATTCACCATGTTAGTTTTAAATATTTATGCAAATTTATGCAAAAAATAGTCAAAAATATTTATTTTTATGAATAAAAATTTTGTCAATAACTTGTTAATTTTCATTTGCATAATTTATTCAAGTAAACAAACAAGGTACAATTAAAATTGATATTTATATTTTCACGCAAGTTCAATATTTATTTTGTTACTTATATTTATTCTTAGCTAAAAGAAGTATTTAATGAAAAATCACATTATCATGCAAAATTTTTAGATATAATTGAAGAAATATTTATCATGATTATGATTAAGAACCTCAAAAATATAATGAAGATTATAATGAAAGCTTTTAAGAATGTGCAGGTTAATAATGACGTTTAGAATAAAAATCGCAAGAGTTCAAATATGGTTTTGTTCAAATATTTTGGGTCAAATTTTACAAAACGTTGATCATTGTAACATATTTTTGAGTCTCACATAAATATGTGTGGAGATATTAATCAGGGTTCTTTTGTATTTATCGAAAACTACTAATAAGTTGCTAACCTAGTCATTTTATTTCTAAACGTCATTATCATCCTGCACATGTTTAAAAGCTTTCATAATAATCTTCATTATATTTTTGAGGTTCTTAATTATGATATGATTTCTATTTTGGCCAACCCTATTACTAAGAATTACTAAGTATACCAAGATTATATTACATATTATTTTTTATGAAAAAAATTAATAATAAAAATAAGTTACAAAAGAAAATAAATAAAAGGAATAATCGATTTCTTTATTCTTAAAACACAATTCATTATTAAGAATATAAGTAAATAAAAATATATTTAGAAATATTACAAAATAACTTCTTCTTAATAACCCCTTGTTAAATGGTATCTGATTAAAAGGTTATTTTTAAATAATTTTATATAATATTAAACTAAAAATAACCTCAGGTTGAGGTGAAATCCTTTTTAATCTTTTATTGTATTTTTGAAATTCATCATCAAAATGAAAATTGTAGTCAAGCATTGTTTCACTTTCTGTAAACCACGTTCTTTTTGGACTAGCTAGTTCTTCTAGTGATTGAATGTGAGTTTTATGCTTGGTCATTATTGAGCCAAGAATTTCATTGGAAAATATCAAAACCAAATAAAAGCAATAAAAGGACAACAAATTGATGACAGCATTTGTTTTATTCGTAAAATATTTCAGAATTAAAGGATTCATTGTTTGAAAAATAATATCCTATATTATCAAACATTTGTTACCTGCAATCAATTTTATAATGAATTTGCTTATTTTATTATTATTCTAATATTTAGTTTTGTAATATTTCCTTGTATAAATTAATATAATATATTGTAAAGTAAAACAACAAGACATGAGATAAAAATCAATTTCCAAACAGAAATTGAAAAATTATTGAGCAAGGTGACAAGACCAAGGATTTTATAGTTAAGGTCAAAAATAATGGCTTCACTCGGTAATATAGTGTACTAGACAAGGCTATGAGTATTATTAAAACCAATATCGTATGAATACGTTTACTAATTTTTGGCTAACCTTACAAAAGTCAATAATTTTAAAAAAATAACATAGTGATTTTCAAACTTTGATATATTTTCTAAGCTAGGATAATTATTGAAAGGGTAGTAAAATTTGATATTAAAAATTCTAAATATAATAGTTAAATTAGTAAACCCAATTAGAAAAGGATTCCGGGATGTTTTCGCGTCGATTGTATATTTACAAAAAAAAATTTAGATACTAATAATTAAATTCTCTTATTTTTATATTTATTATAAGATTAAATTAAATATTCAGATCTAATAGAATAAATAAATTTATTACAGTCGAACCTCTATTTTGTGACTCTCTATTTTAGGGACAAATTTTCATTGCACCGGACAATCCTATGGGGATTCTAATTTTAAATTATTTTTATTTTAGGGAATCCTCGAAATTTGGGGGAAAAAATATGACTAAAGTATAAAACCTATACTTTATTTTAGGGAAAAATTAAACAAACTCTAAAATATTTTTTAAAACTAAACATTTAGAAGAAATAATATTTTTCAAATCCCGTTATCGCCGAAAGTTCGTTCAAAAAATGCTAACATTTTATCAAAATAGTCAGACTTTTGATGCAAATTATATTAACATTTATGAATCTATTCTAATTGTGTTAGAAATCTTGTCTGAATTAGAATCAGTGATAATAATAATTTTAAAAATTGTGGCTTTAAATCAAATCAAGAAATTTGCGAAATCATTGATATAAAATATTTTAGAAACTGAAGACATTGAATGGCAAACATTAACCACTCATTTAAACATCTGTGTATATAATTTTGAAAGTTATGTCAATTTTGACGATAACATTGAAGTCTATGAGACTCTAAATAATGAATGCCTTAAAACAGAAGATACACCGACTATGGAATTCAGTGATTCAGGAAACGCTATTATTAAAGAATCTGAAGATAAAGATATTGGCATTAAAGAAGTGCTCAACTCTTTGTCAAAACTAATGAAATATGTATTTTATAATACCTTTTCTAAAGAATTCTTTGATTCAATCAAACGATTAGAGAAAGACATTTATCAGAACAGAAATTTTAATTTAATTCAATCAAAAATTACCGATTTTTATATGTTAATATATGTTAAGTTATTTTCAATAAAATAATTTATATCCTCTATTTAAGGGAAAAATTCCCCTTGCACCAATCATTCTCCAAATTAGAGGTTCGACTGTATATTAAGTATTTTTATAATATAAATTAATTTTTGTCAATGATTTAGACCTCCGAAATATTTTTAATATTATTGAAGGAATTAAAGAAATAGTGAGTGCAGACCATCGGAAACACATCCCAACAATTCCTCTAAAATTATAGATTAAATCATTGAAATCCATTATATATTTTTGTTTGTATTCAATGATTAAATTTTTTTCGGTATTATATTAATTATTGTCGGTTATTATTTGTTTCGGATTCGATTGTATATCTTTATTTTTCATTATAAATTTGTTTTAATTTTAAAAATTTTTATTAATTCTATATTAATTGTTATTTTTACTAAAAACATAATTGATTTTGTAAGAATTAAGACTCCTACATCAATTAATTTTTTTTGGAGGGAGAAGGGAAAGCTGTAGGCATCTTGTTTATAATTGCCATGCACATTCCTGATATGAATAATTTTAAATGTTAGTGTTTTATATTCTGTTATAACTTAGTATTGAACATTTTAAAGTTTGCGCTTGAACAATTGATAGCCGTTGATCAGTACCTTTTTACAATAGAGTTTGATCATGATACAACGTATAGGAAAGGTTAAACTAAAAATATACAAATTATTATAAAGGGTTTGATTTTTAAAAAAAGCTTGGTAATAGTATTTTAGGTTCTTTATTCAAACGGTGACAAAACGGTGATAAAATTCAATCCTAAGTTATAAGTTAGATTCGGAATATTTAAAGTGTGCGCTTGAAAATATAAACAATAATTGATAGTCATTGGTCAGTATCTTTTTTAATAGAGTTTGATCATGATACAACGTATACTAAAGGTGAAACATTTGAATTTCAACAAAATATTAAAGGGTTTATTTTTCATTTATCTTGGTAATAGTATTTAGGATTAAGATAAAAAGGGCCTGAAAAAAGGCCTGAAATTCCAATTGGAAGATAAACCCTTTTCAATATTGTGTTGAAATCTGGTACACAAATAGAGATTATCAATATTAAAATTTTTTAATCTTTTAGTTTAAATAGGTTGACCACTTTCCTGGATTTAGCCAGAATTTATATTTTTTGCGTTAAAAATTTTAAACGGTATTTGGGTTTTTATAACCGAAAACATGGTCGGACATAAAGGTGGTCAATTATTTATTATGAAATTAATCCGTTGCCCATTACCATAAATAATACTTTCAACGAAACTGGTAGAGTGCAACCTCATTATTTTGAATTTTGATATAACAAATAAATGTTAAAAACAAGGTTATTGTTAGAAATTAAATGAACATTTATTGGAAAAAATTAATTTTTATGTTTGACATTTCATTATGATGAACAAAATTTAATCAAAAGACGTTCGTTATAAAGAAATTTTAGTATTATAATAAAAAAATAAATTTATAACACATTATAGTATAATATAATAAAGTTTTGATAAAATCTATCAAAAAATAATTTATAAAATGAATATTTCAAGTTTTTAGGACAATTTAATTTGGTAAATGTCTAAAATAAAATTATTTTATTAATTTTATCAAAAAATAACCTTGAAAGCTTATGTCAAAAAATTCATGATCGATTATTTATTTAAATATATTTTGAACTCATCTTTCTATAAAGGGTTTATTCATATAATTAATAATAAAAAATTAAACTTAATATTTTAAACTATTTTAATAATGTTAATTAAATTTCATGTTATCCTTTTAATCAGTAGATAAATTATAGATCCTACCCCGATTAATTAATTAATTAATTTTATATTTTAAAAATATTAATTAATAAATATTAATTAAAAAATTTATGGAAAAATATTAATTAAAAATTAACTTATAATTAAGTTACTAATAGTTATTTAAACTCTGAACAAAATAGAGGTAATCTCAGACTTAAAGGAAATCATGTCATAGAAGTCGCGCCTGTAATTAGAGCCACATATCTCAAAACCCATAATGTCATGATCGGTATTCATGGCATCAGATGTGAGGACTATATACCGAGAGTTAGGAGTTATAAATGTCAGCAATACGGATATACAGCCAACAGATGTATAAATGCAAACAATGAATATTGTATAAATTGTGCACATAAAGGACATAGGTCAGATAAATGTACAAATCCTTATCTGAAAAGGTGTTAAACTGCCTTATATTTAACCAAAATGCAGAAGCAAATGATTTACAGATGCGATACCCTAATCATAGAGCAACTGATAGGAGTTGTCAAACGGTTTGGCCAGGTCCGAATGTCTGCGGGTAGAGCGCAAGACCTCATGGATCCTCCACTTGTTCAGATAAGGATAACCCTAACAGATTCAGATGTGCTAATTGTGTTAACGCAAATATTAATATTGAAAAAAATAATGATAAACCGGGTCAACGCGGTCAGTGGAAATTTGATGTCAATCATACAGCAGCGTCTAATAAACTGATTCAAGAAACAATTATTGAATAAGGAAATCAATAGGAAAAAGAAACGAAAGAATATTTTGATCAGTTCGGTATGCATCCAACCGGTGCCGCTGCAGCTAAAGTGCAGATGATTTTATGGAAAAAACACAAATCTAAGCCTAAGACTAATACATTGCATTTATTAAATAATGAAATTAAGAAGTCAAAATCTCTCACAGTTGAGTTTAAAATGTTAATTACACTATCCATTTTATTAAGTAAAATATTTTTAAATTATCGTTCAATTAAAGTAAAAATTATTAAAAAAAAGCTATTAACTAATTAAATATAAAGATATAAACACTCGCTTATTGCTTACGAGCAAATGATTACTATAATTAAAATAAGTATAATATTTCATTAAGAGGTAATGATTCAGTTATAGACTCAGTTGTTGTTCCTATAAAAGGAACGAATATATTAAAATGAATAACCAAAACAACAACAGCTATATTCCAAGTTTAAATGAATTAACCATATATATTAGTGTGTTCACCACTGAATGATTTTCAACCTACACTACAAATAAAGAAAATTAAGGCTCATCTAAGAACATTACGGTCATCAGCTAAAGTTTAAATTTTTATTTCTTTTATTATCTAGATCAATAACTCATATCAACTAATGTGGTTTAAAAAATCAACTCTTACTGGGAATCAGGACAATAATAATTTTTTTTATATTAATATAATAAGATTTAATTTTTTTAATTGTCTTGTCATTTTATTTAGTTAAAACAGCTGCATAGAAAGCATATTGTAAAAATAGTAATAATTTTGCATAATTCATATTTCAATATCTAAGGTTTAATTGCTATATAAATAATATTTTTCAGAAACATATTTAAGTAAAAAACCTTGTGAAAAGTGAAAGCTAAAAACTCAAAGTCTCCTAATCTAGTTAACTAAAATTATTTTTAAATTGTAGAATTCTATTTATCGATTCAAAAGACAAGAAATACATTAATCTATTCGTGATGAATTTAAATTTTTAAAAATTCACGGCTAATAAAATTTGTGAGGAATTTGTTTAAAACAATTTTTCATTGAATTTCATACACATAATAAATAATTTTTTGGTTTTTATAAACTGAATCTACTTTTTGTGGTTATAGTTGTAGTATCAAACGTTACATTATATAATCGCTATATTCAATTTGATTAATATTACTTAGACCCTACAAATATTTACTAAATAAAACTCCATACATTATTGAAAAAATTGAATTTTATTTGATTAGAATATTTTTTTTATACTTTTCATAATATTCCTTTTTAATATTTCTCTTTATGCTGCAACCTGTATAATCGAAATTGATAAAGAAAAAAATAAGTCTATTAAATTATAAAGATTTTTGTTTTTTAGAAATTTTCCTTTTTTATATATATTTTCGATATGGAATATTCGCCAAATGATGGCATATATTATAATTTATGATCAAATTATCTGAGATCTAAATCAATAAAAGCAATACATTTGTATAAAATATTTACAGAAAATATTAATTAGATTAGTTACTAAGAGTTTATTACTATTTGATTATTAAAAGTTTTTTAAATATGGTATATTTTTTGAACTTGGATTTATCGATCTATATTATAAAAAATTAAACAAATATCTAAAAATAAATTTTCGTATTTATAAATTCTCTTGCTCAACCTCATTAATGCATATAAACCATTTATTATCAACCTTATTATTTAACTATTTTAATACAATAATTACATTTAATAATGATAATGATATATTAAATTAGCAAACATATTATCAGCAGAATATTAGTCATAAAATATGAGATATAAAATGACAAAGAGGAAGAAAAATGAGAAACAGAAAGAGAGTTGTGGAATGGGTTTAATATGAATTATGCGGGTTGGTGCCAAATAACCTTTGATCGTTGACGGTTTTAGACGGTCGCTAAAAGTGCCAAATGACCGTTTACCGTAGAAAAATAATTATTATAAATAAATAACAATAATTTAATTTTAAATATTAACACTATTATAAATTTAGAAAACATTAAATAATAATAACGAAAATTTAAAAGATACAATTTGTAATTATCATGCATATATATTTGTATAAATATTATAATGATTTATAATTAATTATCAAAATACGAATCTTTTGTTTAAACCTAAATACATTAAACCTTGTTATATTTAAAAATTTGAACTAAATTATATAAAAAATTAATATTATTTTTTAATTTATATCTTTATGTGTATTTAAGAGTTACAGATACACGTTAAAATTGTTGTATAGAAACTATTGATAACAAATTTTTGTAATTGTAAAATCTATAAAAATTTGTGTAAATAATCCATCGCTGTTGATAGGCTATCTCCACGTCATTGAAATACAACTCTTCACTCATTTATACTCAATTGTATAAGTTATTAAAAAAATATAAGCGTCAAAATCAAATGCATTATATCTATCTTATACAATACAATTAAATCTATTATATCAAAATCTATTATATCAGATTCCTAATTTTGACTAAATTAAAAATTTACAGATTTGAAAATATTTTTTATTATTTAACGGAAATCAAGACTATTGATAGTCTTGGATAAGTTGTTGTTGAGTTTTATCTATAAATATATAATTAAGGAAACTAAAAAATGTAAGTTAATAATTTATAACATAATTTTGTAATGTATTATATTGAATTTGACAAATATGACTATCTTGCAATTTTGCCCTGAGCAGATTTTAAAATTGTCACACGTCACAACTTATATTTTCATTTAAAACTAACTAGCACATTTATTCCATCTCACACTCGGGCTACATCAACCCTCTCTCACCCGAACTACAAGTAAATTGAGACCGTTTTCTTGCCTTAACAAGGGGCGATTTCGGACTCAAAAAACATTTCCTTTCCTTTTCCTTTCTTTACGAATCAATTCGACCAAAGTTTTGTGGGTCCTTTTTTGTCTATTGTTTCTGGTCTTTCCCTCGTTTCCCAAAATTTGATAGACTATTAACTCGTGTCCACACCAGTTGATTGCATTGGCGCAAACGTCGTTAGGATCAGGCAATAAATCTTATTCTTCTTTATCTCAGTGTGCACTCCTCCTCACAAGCATTGCATAGATACAAGAAGTTGGAACTTGGCCGCAGCCTATATTCTTGACCAAGAAAAAAGGTTCGCCAACAATCAGGGTACACTACCGCCGCAGCTAGAAGACTACGTGCCCGACCCACTTCTTATTCGTTCAAAATCACCTTTAAAGAGACAGTTAAAAAATGATATCTCTATCGAACGTGAAGAGCCGAACCCTTACGCTCAGAAACCGCTTTCCAAATCGTCAAAAAGAGGCAGAAAAGATGGGAAAAACGGCGCCCAACAGTTTAACAACAAATAGAGGAAAAGACAGAAGAAGAGCTCTCCTGGCAGGAGGCATATCTCAAAATAATATCGCTTTTAACGTACGGCGCGTAAAACGGGAAACAGAGGCCGCTAAAAGTATACACAAAAATCGAAGCAGTTCTGTTTTAAGTTACGGTCAGTTCTTAATCTGTTTTTCGATGGGAAGAAGGCTAAATTAAGGAACGGCTTAACATAAACCCTTACTGTCAGAGTTCTATAGTACATCAAAATAAAGCAAACCGCCAAACAGCACAACTTTTAAGAGCAGACATGGCACTGAATCACGCCAGACAAAGCAAATCTCCAGAGTTTCAAGAGTTCATTTTAAAAAAAATACAGAAAAAGAAGAATAAATTGCAACAAAGTTTTATAAATATATCCAAAAAACCATTTTATTATAACAAATTCTTGACTTTGTTTGGCCACCGTTTAGTTTGACCCGTCTCATTTTTCTGGACCTTTTTTACAAAACCTTTGTTACTTGATAAGTTTATTAATCCTGATTCACACAATTTTAAATTCTTATATCTTTTAAAATTTAAATTTTATATTTTTTTTCTTATTAAATATTTTGGTAAAATATTTATTTTTTTCAATTTATTTTCAGTGCAATACATTTTTTAACTTGAAATGAAATTTAAATATTATTTAAATTTTTTAAATTTAATTTTTTTTAATTTATTTTAAATTTGATATAATTTTTATAACATACTCAAAGAAATCATATAAGGTTTTTATCGTTTTAATACCAAAACTTTTTTAAAATTACATTTCATTTCAAAACAATCTTATTTTTATTTATAGAGATTGTTTTGTAATATTCAAGATATATAGTATTTTTTTAATTTGAGTATTATTCAAAATTTGACTAGTTTAAATTTTTTATAAAAAGTTTACAATTAATGGAATATAAGAGAGAATGAAATTAGCGATTTATTTATAAAATAATATTATATTTAATTATGGAATATATAGAATTCCTTCATATAATGTTAAAATGTTTATTGATAATTTTTATTTATTAACAAATGAATATCTGATATAATCAGAAATTAAGGGAATGGTTAAATACCTTATGAATAATTAAACACAATAATTCACAAAAATTATATTTTACTTCGTTTTATGGAAAAAAATTTAGTTTTTTTTAATTAACGCTATTCGATACATTATTGCTAGGGTTATGTAAATGATGAAGAATGAATTTTATGTGTAGATATCACAATTAATTTGATTTTACTACATAAGGTGGGACCAGTGGAACCATTGGGGTCAGTGGGGCTAGTGGGGTCATTAGGGCAAGTGTGGTCAGTTGGCCAGTGGGATCAGTGGGGCCAGTGAAGTCAGTGTGGTCAGTAGGTGTCAAGTTTGATACCTGAATACAAGACTACAACTTTTTGGTTGTCATTTTGGTAATTACAACGAATACTTGAATAAAAAAAAGGTAATTTTTTTTAATATATTGGGGAGGGGTTCCACGGCGGCAGGTTCAAAGTCCAAGTCAGAGTTCAGAATATAAGCAATTTAGGTATTTTAATATTTATTTTTAATTTTACATATACTAAATGTTACAACATGTTACACTGTTGCACACGGAGGAAGAAGCAGCGCCTCTTAAAATATAGAGAACATCACGCCTACCAGGGATCGTAATGCCCGCTTGTATCATAAGCAGGCACTGGTAGGCGGCCACGGGCGGACTCTGAACCTGCCGCCGTGGAACCC